>KQ085969.1:0-138146 GCA_001020605.1 Schizopora paradoxa
GACGGCTGGAGATCCATCCTTTGGACGTGAATCGACCAATGGCGGAATGGATCCTACCAGTATGGAGACTACTCAACACAGTGCTCCCCACACAGGTGGACAGTCCCCCCCACTTCCAGTTCCCGAAGGACAGTACCGCCCCGACTCTCGTCCAACTGGGTCTTTCCCGACAGCTGGCGTTCGATCTCCTCACCTCATAGCAACCAACGCTGAAATGGCGTACTCCAGCCATGCGGATACTCACGTCTCCCTTCCTCATCTCCGCGCAGGTGTGCAGTCCTCCCGGATTCCAGTTTCCGATGGACAGTTCCGCCCCGACTCTCGTCCCAATCTTGCTGTCTCGACAGTTGCCGAACCGTCTCTTGACCGGTCAGTGACTGAGAAAGAGATGCCGTACGCCAGCGTTGAGATTCATCAACACATTGCTCTCCACGCAGGTGGACAGTCTACGCCACTTCCAGCTCCCGAGCAACAGTACCGCCCCGACTCTCGTCCGACTGGGCCTTTCCCGACAGCTGGGGAACGATCTGTTCAAGTCATAGCAACCAATAGTGAAATAGCGTACGCAAGCCATGCGGACACTCAAGTTTCTCCTCCCGATGGACAGTGCCGCCGCGACTCTCGTCCCGATCCTTCTATCCCGACGGCTGCCGAACCGTCTCTTGACCGGCCAGTGACTGGGAAAGGGTTGCCGTACGCCAGCACTGCGATTCATCAACACAGCGCTTCCCACACAGGTGGACAGTCTACCCCACTTCCAGTCCTCGACGGACAGTACCGCACCGACGATCGTCCCGATCCGTTTTTCTCAATAACCGGCGAACCATCTCTCGAGCGTTCAGCGACCAACGGCGGGATGGCTCACACCGGTACTTCCGGTCAGTCTACAGTGTTTCCGGTGCATGATGGACGTTATCGCTGCGTCTCTCGTCTCGTTGCGCCTTTCCCGACAACTTTCGCTCAATTTCTTGAGTCTTCGGTGACCAACTGCGGGATGATTCGTTTTGTGACCACCCAGAACGTCCCTCCCCATGTCTGTGCTCCCCATGTCTGTGCCGGCGGCCAACCCCCAGAGAACGGAGAACGGGTCTTCTCAACTCAAATAAATCATATTCTGGAAGGTATCCGGTTGACTCCGCTTCCTGCGCCCGTTGGAGGATTGTCTCTCGAAACCAAAGCCAAGAATGAAAATTGCAAACTCAATGTCATCCCGTCATCTTGTGCCATCGTCATCCCTTCCAATTACACCACGGCAAGAATCAACGTGCATCCCTCTCTTCGCCTGTCACCGATCCACGCACAACCATTTTTGGTTGGCGATGTTCTTCGGAAACATCGATCTGAGTTTCAAGAGCAGAATGAGAGCAAGGTGACCCTACTACCACATCCTCCCAACGCAGAGCTGACCTCCTTTTTAAAACAGGTCCGTATTATGATTATGCAAATCCCGTCCCTCTATCTAACTCTAGGACTTCTGTAGGAAGGCACGGCAATACTGTCAGGTTCTGACCGCCTATCAGTAAGAGATCGCTCCGATTCCTTCTTCATGGTAAATAGTGTTGAAATCATTTTTGGTAGCAAAAGCGAAGCCACGAAGACGCTTTCCCGGCTTTCACTCCTACGCAACAAGCAGTTGAAGATGCAAAAAGCAACTTTACTACAGGCACATTTCAAGAATATACTCCCGATATTTTGGCCGATGTCAATGAGAATAGCCCAGCTCTCAGAACTCAGCCAAAGGTCGGCGACACTGAAGAGCTTCAAAATAGGACGATTTGGCGATTCCTAGCTACTCGACCATCAGACAGAAACGTCTCTGCTGTGAGTCTTGTTAATAATATTCAGAAGCGGTTTCATTTTCATATACTCTGAATGTATAAAGATCGAAATCGTCCTTTCATCTGCGTCTTTGCAAGAGTTGGAAGCTATTGACCCAGATGTTCCACAAGCTCTATCCAGGCAGAGTGTATCACTAATGTCTTTCAAGCGGCTTAAGCCAGGGGGGTGGGTAAATGACGAGATAATGAATGCTGTAGGGAGAATCATTTCTTCAAAAGCGTTTCCTGGCGTCGTAGTGTCAAGCTCTTTTTTCATGGCTAAGCTGGCGAAGATCGGTTACTCTGCAGTATGCAAATGGAAGAAGAATCTGGTATTGTACATTTGCCTGATGATTAAGCTCACTTTAGCTCACTTATTCACGTACAAACATAGCTCGATTTCTATGGAGGCTTCTACAGTCCTTTGCAGAACGATTTAAAGCTTTTAATACCGATCTCGGAACCCATTATGCGAAACGAGGACACGCGAGGCACTCATTGGACATTCGGTCTTGTGGACTGTCGATCACGCGTTATAGAATATTGGGATAGCTGTCAAGGCATAGGCGATGCGGATATTTTCTTCAAGGTATGGCACTCGTCATTCTACCTCTGCATGTCATCTAACAGAAATGGGAGACGATCATGGTCTATTTGCACGGTCGATACGCGGAGGAGAAAGGGAGCAACCAAAATATTATTCTTCGCTCTCCCGACCAATGGGTATTTAAGCGGCGAGATGTACGTTCCCGACAAACCTTTCGGTTCTTCGTACGCTCTTGACCTTACGCATCGCATTCTAGGTGCCGCAGCAAACGAATGGTTGGGATTGCGGGGTCTTCGTACTGAGCAATATGCTGAGTATCGGTCTACGCATCGACTTTTTCCAACAACAACACATCGAAAGCATGAGAATGCACCTTGCAGCCCTTCTCCTCCATAGCGAGGAATACCTTAAAATCTTTGCAAAGTAGTCGTTCCATTTTTCTTACATCGGACTATTCTGAATTCGAGTTCGCCGGTAATACTAGTAGATTCACAATAGAGTGTCACGTACATTACCAGTGAGCAACGGAGGCGTATAATGACTGCAGGTTGAACTACGAAGTTGGAAATCAAAAGCTGTTGGAGCTGTCAAAAAGAGACATATAATGGTCGCAGGTTGAACTACGAAATTGGAAATCAGAAGCTGTTGAAGCTGTTAAGAAGAGACACATAATGATCGCAAATTGAACTACGAAACTGGGAATCAGAAGCTGTCGAAGCTACCGACTGATTACAAGATAAAGTGAAAGAAACTTCAAACAAAGGCGACAGAGATTTAAAGTGGATGAGGCACCAACGGGGAAGTCATCGGGTTGACGAAAGAAGTGAAAAAGACCTTCAAAGCTGTTGAAGCCTTGAGTTGAGTTGACGAGCGACAACATCTAGGGGAGGGAGGATCTTTAGTGGCGAGAGGCAACGCATGTAGGAGACACACACCTTCAGAGCAATGCATCGCCGCAGACAGTCTCTAGCAGTTCCTGAGGGACAAAGAGAGACAGACCCGCCGCATAAAGGCGTTCCAGCGAACCAAGCACCAGCTCGATCGATCCATTCCCTTCTTCGACGAATGAAACACGCACTCCGACCTGCAAGAGGTGCGCTTGAACGGACGTCACGGACAACGCAATATTTCCAACGAAGAGGACCGCCGAAGTGAACTGGACAAGAGCTTCGCCGAGAAGGTATTGCTCTTCCGGGCTGCAGAGCGTGGCTTCGTCGTTGATGCCAGTAATCAAGCTCGCAAGCCTATCCCCGAGATCGCCAAAATTGCGGCCAAGTCTCTCCGTACTTGCTTCGAGGTGAAGTAAAATGTGCGGAATGTCTGAGACCGCCTCTTTGCGAAACGTGCCGTACGAAAATTCATGTTCGGTATCGTCATACGGGTTGCGATCCATCGAAGAATTCCAAATGCTAGACGATTGTGTAAGAAAGTGTAGCCAAAAGAAATCGTTGAGATAAATTTTGATGCTTACGATTCTACGGACTTCAGGATGTCCACAGCAAGATCCCTCTGGTCATGACAGACAGAGGCCATTTTGAAATCAACACGATTGAGACGCATTTCCCTTTCCTCCGTCATAGATATTCCCGATCTCTCCAAGACCCCTCGAATGGATCGAATAGTTGTATAGCCGGCGAGAGTGATGTTCCTTGATTCGTACATTCTTGCGGTATCTACGAAGCTGGGTATCACTGTGGCCAAAGCATCAGTGCCTGTCGTCGTGTTGTCGTCGGTTGCTAGAAGCAATACGGAAGGATTGAGATTGGCAATCTGCCGTACGGCGAGCGAAACGAAGAAAACAACGGCAGTTATGAGTAATTTCATTGTGTTAAGAATTGTCGGGAGGGGGGATGGGGGATGGGCAGATGATGGGGGAGCCTGGGGGAATGAGTGGAAAAAGGAATCACGACTCGCAGTCGAAGCACTTGTATGTCGAGGGCACGCCTCTGCCAGTGGGGTCAGTGCAGTGCGTTGCCCGCTGACAGGTTTTGAATGCAAGGACTGCCTCGAGGAGGCTAAACCATATCTATCGTCAGAAGCTATGATTTCAGCCGTCCGAGGTTTTGAGCAGGCCTTCGTTGAAATCGTCGACCACCAGCAAGGATTTGCGAAGCCTCTCGATTGCTCGAATAAGATATCAGTGGACCCACAACAACACTATCATAATACGGACCCACAAAACTTTCAGAGATCGAGTTCGACATTTCGTATCATTGGAACATTTATTACCACTTACCGCATCATTTACCACTTACCGCAACACGCACGCCCCAGTATGAAAGCCTCACCTACGCCTTGCTGAATCCGCATGGTGGTCAAGGGCGGCTTAGGCTTGGATTTGTCATGCCGGTCGTCTCACCGATCGCCCCCATGAGTCCGACTCTCGTCTCCACGGTAAACTTGAATCGACACTGGCTCGTTCATTCTACATATTTAGCAAAACGCAATTCGTGCTGTAATGTACGACTGAAGTGACTATGGTACACTTAATGGTATCAGATTGTAGAAATTTAAGAAATATAAGAATCTATGAATTGAAAAAGAGAATAGAGGAGCCAAAAGTCAAGATCGTGACCATGACGAAAAACTGAAAGCGGCAGTCAGTACAATGACGTGAGCCATAATCAAATCAATACATACGTTTCTCGAAGTGGGAGAGGGAAACAGCAGTCGATGGTGGACGCAATGAGAATCAGATCAGACAGTTGGAGACACCGTTTCGGCTTTGTGCCCCCCGAGGTCGGCTTTTGAGGCCTGCCATATTCCGTGATACGGATAAGGAATGCGTTGGCAAGCAGAGAGTTTGATGAGAGTTTGCTCGAGGGCGTCTAAAAATAAAATGGCAATGCCGACATCAGAGAGGGCGTCAACAGTAGAAAAAATACAAGTGCTCACCATTCTGCTGAACGAAGGCAACGGTCTGGTGGACAAAAAATGGTGTAATGATAGTTTTATACTCACCTTCAAAGACTCCATACTACACTACTGTGCGTAACTGTCTCTTTGTTTTTCAAAGACGCAACTCCGATGAAAGGTAGCATGTCGACTTCAAAGACGCAAATGAACACAGGAAGGGAACACCTTCCGCTCATTCGGGGCCTCATGGGACATACAACCGATCATGGCCTCTTTGAAAAAAGGTCAGACAGATCAAACACGGTTAGCGTCGGTCAATTTCGCCTAGTTCACTTTGGTGCACTGGAAAATACGAAAGGGAGAGAGCGGTCGTGATCGCCAGGCTCGCAGCTCTCTGCCGCTCATGTACCCGTTAAGTTTGAATACCATATAAGCTGTGTTACCTCGCCTCATACTAGGAATGATCGATGATCGGCACTGACTACACCGCCAACCCCGCTCCAGGTCCTGAGGATGTAGGACTTGCGGCTGGGCCAGAATTACTCGGAGGGTGGATTCCAGTGGGACGCAGGTGGGTATCAGATTTGGACGAGAAATGATTTAAATCCCGGGTTCCCTTCGTTTTTGAAGTCAAAATGAAAGTTTAGCGATGTGCAATACGCAACCATAAAGCGACGTGCAGGTCCAAGTCATCAAAAATGACAAGACGCGACGCAGGTCGTCGGTGAATGAAGGCGAAGTGAGTGGGGACGGCAACGTGAACGGAGAAGACCACGCTGATCTCCAGCCACAAACCACTTCTCCCTCACATCTACAACGAAATCTGCATCTCAGGCGAGATCCCGACCGGTCCTTACACCGTATTAGCAAGGAGAATATATGTTCGGGATTTAGCTTGGACGGGCGAGGAAAGGAGGAAATGTAATTTAATTTACAAGAGAAAAATAATATATATGCTTGATCGTCCCCTCAGAAAGCTCGAGGTCCAGGAGTATCGGGGCAATAAGAGGCCGGTCATCTTTCCCTTCGGAAAAGGAATGAGAATGGACTCCGACAAGGAGTGCGGGAAAGAGCCAACCCATATCCCATATATGGGCTTCTCTATGGGTAAGGTTTCGGGACGGAATATGGGCTTGCGGAAAGGGACAAACCTGTGCACGTCTATGGGCTTCGGGAAAGGATCATACGTGGGCGAGCATTTTCCTTTGTCCCTAATCGAGTCCCTTTGTCATATATGGGTCTTGCCTTTTCCCTCACCCATCCCGAGGTCCATATTCAGATAGTTACCAGAGTCTATTTATTGGATCTAGGCTCCTCCCTATAGGTTTCAGTAAAGGATAGGTTCATTTTCCATATACAGAACTTGACTTTCTCGACGCCCAAACAGGGTTTCCTAAACCAAAAAGGGGCCTAAGTGTGGGTCGTCTGTGGGTTAGGGTAAAGGCAACCCTTGCACGCTGTGAAAGTGGGTATGATTCTTGCCGTTGATCGTCCAGAGCCACGGAACCGTACCCAAGTAATGAGTCCAATTATGTCCCTGCTGCTTCCACCACTTCTCCAGAATGATCTTGTCCGGGTCAATCTCGCCCTTTGTCCATTCCTCTTGCATTTTATCATTCAGGAAGATCGTCTGGTAGACATGTGGTTTATCCTCGGAAGGAGGGGGCTTCGTCTTAGCGGCCTCTTCTGCGGCAGGTTCGTTGACGGGACCGGAGGGAGGGACGCTCTGGACATTGCAATTCAATGAGAATGAAAAAGTGGAGAGGAACAATGTAAGAACCTTGAACTGAGGCTGATAATGAGTGAGGTCAAAGCTCATCTCGATCTTCTTGGGATCCTGGTCGTACATGTGGATGAAGTACAGCGGCCTAAATTCGTCCTTCGCAAAGCTAACGGCCTTCTGAGTGCTCGGATCGTCTTTCCGAGACTCAGCGACGAGGCTCTCACGAAATTCCATTTCGTAGTACTTGGTCGAGGAAACGTTAGTATCTACGGGTTTCAAATATGAGCTGGCAGACGACCCACTTTCTTCATGTACTCGCTGTCATGGTGCGTGACGCTGATATCGTTGAAGTACTTGACATTGCCCAAGATTCTCTTCTCTTTCCAGGACGCTTGACCACCCAATACTTGGAGCGCGCTGTCGGCATCGACGGCCATGATGATCTCGTCAAAACGCTCCGTATCGAACTTGGTGGACTCCGGGTTCGCGTTCTTGAAGCGCAAGACGACGTTACCCTTCTGACGCTGGAGGACGGATGTCACTTCAGTTGCGAGAAAGACGCGGACGCCTTTCTCCTCTAAGTACTTCCTCCAGGCGTCGTAGACGTCGTGGAGAGATGGGAAGGCAAGCATCTTGGGGATATCCGCGAGGAGCGAATCTGGAGAGTATTCGAAGAGACTCATGCTGGGATCCAAGAACAAACGTTCAAGGATCGCAGATGAGACGTGGGGCGTCTGGTTTCCCGTTCCCTATTTCATATTTTTAGTCAGAGGACGTCAACGAAAGGTTTTGTGAATGCATACCATGAACAAAGCAATCAAAGGGAAAATCAGACGATCTCCAAAGTCCTGACTTATTGTCAGATTGATAAATGAGGAGACAATATCGTTATACCGACCTGGGGGAATCGGAATAACTTCAGCATAGCCTGGACGCTCATGACCGCGAACAACGGCTCTGCTTTCTTGATGATTTTCAGCACCTTGCCGAACTTCTTGATGTCGTCTGCATGTTTAGCCACAAGTTCGGAAGGAAAGACATTGGTCCAAAACTTGTCTTCCCCTTTTCCAAAGGAAATTTGCATCCCAACGTCCGTCGAGGAGAAGCCCATTTTCTCGAAGAACTTGTAGGTGTTGTAAAATTGAGGCGAACCTCCTTGGACCTGAGGACACGGTTAAATTAATTTGAAGGAAAAATGCTACTTTTGCAATACGCACTCCATCGTTAATGTAGCTGGCGCCAAACTTCTCAGCGTCGATTCTAAAAGATATTAAATGTCAAGGAGCGAACCATCCAGCATGCGAATGACGTACGGAGAAGACGTCGCCATTCCACCGCAAACATCCTGCTTGTCGAAAATGGTGACCTGGAACTTGTCCGGATGGTTAGATAGAGCATACGCCGCTGCCATCCCAGCGGATCCCTTTTATGCAACAAGTTGCGATTAAGTCTCAAAAGCTGAATGAAAGGGAAGACTGCACACCGCTCCTATAATTGCCACCCTCTTGGGCGGGGTCGTCGGATCGATCTTTTTACCGAACATGGTGATAAGTCAACAGAGCTTGTTGATTTCGGAAAACACGTATCCTGGGCTTTTCATTGTTTCGACTCGGTGTGGGCTGACATCGAATGGCGAGTGCCAGTGACGTATGGTTGGACTGAAGATCGCTGACGGGCTCCATTTTAAATCTACTATGGAGGATGTCATTATGTTTCACTGAGCATATACACAGTACTTTTCTCATTTTGTAAGTTGTAGGCCTCTTGTGCTGAAGTGAATGTAAAGGATGGTCGCCGTTGATGTGGAAGAAACTTGAAAAGATTTACGCGTCGCGCCTCGTGGGAACCGCTACGCGACCCGGAAAAGACGCGTCGCGGTGGTTGTTCGCCTCCAAACGTCTCTCTCACTTGAACATCCGCATCGTCAGGAAACTATCCATTCTTTTTCTTCAATCACTCGTTTCAATCGCTCGTAATCTATGGCTATCGTCTGCAGGATCAGATCTTCGAAATTTCTCTGGGGCTTCGCTTTTCTCTTGTCTGCCACCACCTCCAACGTTCTTGCTTGTGAAGGGGAATGCATCGTCGCAATCACGAAGGCTTTCCTGGGGAATTACTCGACACCAGTGCATGACACGCTTGCGAACTTGGTGAGCCTATATCTTAGGAGAAATTTACGAATTACTGAAGAAAAAAAGGCGTCACAAATATCGGATCAACTTCTGCCACCGTCGCGTCGTCCAAATGACCCTATCACACTGGTTGAACCAATCTTCACGGCGTACACGAATTCGTCTTACGATTCTCTCGAAAACGCGATCTTCCCATCCTACTTCCATGGAAAATGCCAACGGTTTTCGAAGGATGGTCAAGACCCACCTGGTTGCCCGAACCCTGATTGTCCTGTCGTTTGCGGTACCCCGGGAAGCCTGGTGCACTTCTATTCGACCTTACGACTCATCGCGTTTAATGATACGAGGACTGTGCTGGAGAAACTTGTCGAATCTGGAAGCCCTACCTTCAATCAAATCTTACAGCAAGTCAAGGATGCCAGCCAAGGATACGACAATAACCTGAAGTCGAGCTCTACTCTGGACAATGGCTCACCTGATGACGAGCCACTCAGCCCACTGGGAGGTGGTGATCTCCTTCCTTTGTATGTGCGCTCTTCTCCCATCAAGCGCTCTTCTGGATTTCGCCACCCAAACTT
This sequence comes from Schizopora paradoxa, assembly GCA_001020605.1. Lineage (NCBI taxonomy): Eukaryota > Fungi > Basidiomycota > Agaricomycetes > Hymenochaetales > Schizoporaceae > Schizopora > Schizopora paradoxa. The sequence continues at coordinate 9,654 of KQ085969.1, forward strand.
CCACCGCAGAACGTTTGTTCACCGACACGCTCGCTCGACTCCGGATAGCACTTCCATCAATGACGGTCTTACTCGAATCTTACAAACGATTGGCTCGGAGCTTTCTACTGCTTGTGGAGAGCACGTCGACGACGATAACGATGGACTACCGAACTGCAGCTGGGAGACACCCATGAAGAGCTATATTCTGAGCTTTCCTTGAATTTTTTGTTCATCGACTTGACGACTATATTCGACACGTCACACTATTTGGATACGCATTTCCTATTGCTAGCTGCTACCTCTTGGACTATTTCGCCCACTTTCTATCGGACAACTCTTGGTTATCGTATACATGTATACCTGGGACACTTTGTTATTCTTGATAATATTGATCATTGATTGGTCGGCAATCAACACATCACCGAGTGGCTCTCACTGTCTTCGAATGCCTGCTGCTTTGCTGACTGTACTACTTCTTGCTAAGAAACTTCAGTCTTGTTCACTGGAATCGATTTGTAAGACGCGAGACTTTCTCTATTCAAGCTTCTGTCCGAGACCGAGCTAACTTGTAGCGATTGCTGACTGGCATAACGGCGCACTACGAACAGATCTAGATACCTTTGGATCTATAAAGGATTGCAAAACGTCGACGTCACAGTTTCGACCAGTCACAAACTTTGCCACTCACCACCACTACACATGTCGAAACAATCATCCCTCGTACTGGTCGGTCCGATGATTTCATGTATTTTCTTTAACGCATTTATTGACGTAATTTCCACGCAGATTACTGGCGCCTCTGGCTATGTCGGCTCGCATGTCGCTCAATATGCTCTTGCCTCTGGCTACTCTGTTCGACTGTGGGTATAAAAATATATGCCACAATGTAGTTCAAATCTTACGCTGATGGCTGCCCAAATCTGCTTACAGAGTCGTGAGGAAGGCGAAACTCGAAAAAGTGCGAGATTTCTACCCTAAAGACGATGACAAGATCGATATCGTCACGATTGAAGATGTCGCGTCCGGGGACTTTACAGAGATATTGAAAGGTACCGTGACAGTCATGAGCATGTTTACTCTCTTGTATGCTAATAATTCAAATTTTGTAGGCGTTGACGCACTTATCCATGTTGCTTCTCCGCTCTCTGGACGTGAGGAGCCTGCAGGCATGATGAGGGTACATTCACTTTATTCCTTTGATTGAATCCATGTTTGCTAACTGAAATAATTTGTGTCTCTTTCAGTCGGCTGTAGATGGCACATTGAACGTGGTCCGACAAGCGGCGGCGGCGGGCGTGAAGCGGATTGTCGTCACCGCCAGTCTTGCTGCGCTCAAGAGTCCGGGGACGGATTTCTACAAAGGAGAAGTCATCAATGCGAACGGTAAGGGAAACAGGAATAATCTGTATGTACTCGGCAACTTATCGATCTTTGCTGCAGACTGGAACGACGCGACAGCTGAGCAAGTACTGGACGGCTCCCATGCTTCCAATATTTTTTGGATCTATGGCGCCGTCAAGACTCTCGCCGAGCAACAGCTTTGGAAATTCGCTGACGAACATCCTGAAATCGACGTAACAACGAGTGAGTTCTCTTACCGTCGTTTTTTTATTGAGATTCTGAATCTCGCTGTTTGGGTCGTAGTCTCCCCTCCTATGATTTACGGCCCCATCCTTCCCGAAACCAAAATTGCCGACAAAGAGGCTCTCTTCACCTATTCGACAATCGGGAAAGCATTCTACAAGAACATGCTGCCAGAGGACGGATCCAGCACTAAATTGAAGCCAGTCCAAGACGCGTTCCCTTTGACTGTCGACGTACGCGACGTCGCGAAGGCGCACGTGCTCGCGCTGACGGCCCCGCCGACATCTCAAGTGGGTCGCAAGCGCATGCTCGTTGCAGGCGAGCCGTTCCTTTGGAAAGATGCTGTCGAGCACCTCCTCGCCGTTCGTCCTGAACTTCGCGAGAGGTTGCCGGATCCGAGCGAGGCTAGAAAGTTGGGAACTTCCACTATGGACGTCACGAGAACACGCGAGGTCTTGGGGTTAGATTCTTATATTGACTGGAGGAAAACCGTCGAAGACTCTGTGGATAGTCTGCTGAGCATAGAGCAAAGCTGGTAACGCATTTGAAGTACTTTTCCTGCTAGATAGAATTACGTTCAAAGAAGCAAAAATCTCTGTTTGTTCAATCGCATTTTGTCATGAGGAGGATAGTAAACATATGTCGAAGCATGGTGGTTACAGTTCTTGAGTATAGGAAGATTTACGCGTCGCGTCTCGTGGGAACCTTTTGGGGACGCGTTTGCAGCAGGTGACCGCGTCGCTGCGTCCCTTTCACTTGTTGAGTCTTGTTCTCCACGTCGTTTCAACGTCTGTCGAATCCTATGCTTGTATGATCTCCTCAAACGTCGTTACTCGCGGAGGTGACCACGTCGATGGAATAATGAAAGACTTTTGGGGGAAAGGGGATGACATCTTTGCGACGACGTTTGCGAACATTGTGAGTCTTCTTCCAACCAGATGTTTTTCGCTATACTGAAGAGGAAACCGAGATATAATAGTTGGGCAAATTTCTATTCGTCGACTTTCTCGTCCAATGGAAGATACAATTTCTCTCAATAGCCACCTTGGACTTGCGTACAGCGCACCAATGGCGAGACCGTGGACTGCCGAAATACAGCTAGAAGACGATCATGATGCGCCATTTCCCAATACTCTGACTTAGTGATTTAGCGACCAGCCACGATTCAACATAGATCTTCGATCCGTGTGTTCGCTATCGCCGGCTTCTGCTTTTTGGATCACGCCGAACACCCATCATCGAATGGTTATTCCATACTTGCCGCTTATACAGTGGGACATGTAAACTGTACCTGATCAGTAGTGGTCGATCCACCATACGACGTCGTGTGGCTCCGCGGTCTTCAGAAAGCCGTCGCTGACCGTTTTGGCTTTTGGTTTGTCAGGTCCGAGAGGCCCATCGCAGTTTGCTGACCGATACGCAAGTGTTCTAAATGCGAAACTGACTTCGAATAGTATCTCAAAACCTATAAGGGCCAGGAACTGTTGGTTACACAGTACAAATCTATCGACTCTTGAGGGTCAGGTTTTATCACTACTTTAGACGTCATTGACTTTGCCATGTCTAGTCAATTACCGCTCGTTCTGGCGAGTAAATTCCCTAGAGCTATCACTATGGACTTATTAACATTCATTGGTATTCATCATCATTTGCAGATCACTGGTGCTTCTGGCTTTGTTGGGTCGCATGTTGCACGGAATGCCTTGGATTCTGGCTACTCGATTCGTCTGTGAGTCCAGATATGCAACTCCCCGTGAAATATTATTTATTACTACTTTGTCTTCTCTCCAGTGTAGCGAGGAAAGCGAAGGTTGAACACATGCGGGACTTCTGTCTGCAAAGCGACAATGTTGATATCGTCACAATTGAGGATGTTGCGTCCGGAGACTTCTCAGAAGCATTGAAAGGTGCGTGCATTTATCGCTTTACTCCGATTCTTTAATGCCAATGATGGGATGATTTATGCAATGGTCGCATCAGGCGTAGGAGCAGTAATACACGTCGCCTCTCCGTTGGCAGGACGCGAGGCTCCTGAGGGGATGTTAAAGGTATTTGTGCATTGACGAGATTGATTTTCTGGTACAAACTTGATTTACGACATTTAAAGTCTGCTGTGGATGGTACGCTAAATGTGGTCCGACAAGCTGCTGCTGCCGGCATAAAGCGAATCGTCGTTACTGCCAGTCTCTTCGCACTGAAGAGCATGCAATCGGACTTTCACAAAGGAGAAGTAATCACTCCAGACGGTACGGGAAGCATTCGTCTTGCTTCTGCGCGCACTTCTGTTCTAAAGAATTCGCAGACTGGAACGATGTGACCGTCGAACAAGTACTGGATGGGTCTCGCGACTCCAATCCTATTTGGATTTACGGCGCAGTCAAGACCATCGCCGAGCAAGCGCTTTGGAAATTTGCCGACGAGCATCCCGAGATCGACATAACTACGAGTGCGTTCGGTACTGACTCTTTTTTCAATCGGAGTAAATTTATTTTTGTTTTTGAAACCAGTTTTACCGCCCTTGATTTACGGTCCAGTCCTTCCTGGCGTAAAGTTCAAGGACAGAGCGGCGCTCCTTGGACACTCAACTATCGGAGGAGCATTCTACGAGAATATCCTTCCTGAGAACGGACCCCAAACCAAATTGAAGGCGATCCAGGACACGATCCCTTTGACTGTCGATGTGCGGGACGTGGCAAAAGCTCATATTCTCGCGTTGACAGCACCGCCAACATCTCGAGTGGGTCGCAAGCGTTTGCTCATCGCGGGCGAAGCGTTCCTTTGGAAGGATGCCGTCGAGCACCTCCTCGACGTGCGCCCTGAACTTCGCGAACGCTTGCCAAATCCGAGCGAAGCCAGAAAACTCGTTACTACCACTATGGACGTCGCTAGAGCACGGGAGGTACTTGGCTTGGATTCGTATGTGGACTGGAGAAAGACCGTTGAGGATTCCGTGGATAGTTTGTTGACCGTAGAGCAGAGCTGGCATCGTGCCTGAGGTTCCGAAAATCGAATAAAAATAACAGAATGAAGAACGGACATAGACCTTCCGAGATTAATTTACACAGATGTACGAGAACTCCGTCGATCGGGATCCGTGAGTCGGCGAAGTAATTCGTCCAAAAGGCGTCCGAGAGTTTCAGATTGAGGTAAACGTACACCGATCCTTCTCAGCGTCTCCCTGCAGATCGCCAATGTGCATGTAGAATGATTCAACAGTTCGATATACGGTAGGTATTACATACCTCATGAAGTCCAGCTTTTCCCAGGTTTTCCGAAGTCGAGGCCGTGCCGTAATGTTTTCTTCTGTAGCCGGAGGTTGAGTAGACTTGTGAAGAATCTCCAGGAATATCGTAGAGCATTTGAATAAAATAGTCTTCCGAATTATCAGATTCTGGAGGTTTGACAGTAAAGGTATGTCTAATTACTCACAGAACAGAAGGGATCCGAGAGCGTGACGTCTGAGACGGACTCTGTCATCGAGCGAAGCAAGTGGTAGGCATCATCGACGGCGTCTAGCACGTTGCGTGCAGATCTACATTCGAAATCGTAGGCATCTGAATCACAGTCATTCAAAGTATAATCTGCGTGGGGCTCGTGTAGAAGCATCTTTGCGCTGGTTGTGTATAGAGTATGAGTGATAGGGAGGAAACGGCGGGAGGGTAAATATACGCACTAATAAGCGGCTAGATACGCGTTGAGTAATGTCCAGTCAACGGCGCCGTCTTGAGCGATAGGTTCCTGTAAATTTGCAGGGAAGCTTCGCAGAAAGGATTCGACATCGTTCTCCAACTTGAGAAACTCTCCTACTTCCCGTGCATCCGACTGTCTCTCGCGCCGGCGTCTGGAGGAAAGAGAGTCCTCGTTCATGCTTCCTGAAGGAGAAAGGGCTTCTGGAGAAGACAGCTTTTTGCTTGACATCCCAGATACACCAAGATTATTGAGCTTGAGGAATCGTCTGTTAAACGTCGTAACGCGGGAAATGAGAATAGCACTCTTGACAAACAGCACGAATGAGTCTGTCAGTTCCAGAGGATGGTTGAATAGGACGTTGGGCGAGTGCGCGTATTGTCGACCTGCAGGCGGAATCGCTTCAACCTAGAAAATTGAAACTCAGCATTTGAATCAGCAGAAGCTGAACCCCAGAACCTACTCCTTCTTCAAACAAGTCGCCTCTGAGCGGTAGCGCCTGAGAGACGTCGCAGTCATCGACACACATTGCATGAGCGGGGAGCCGCGCATATAACCGTTCTGTCACATAGCACATCCAGAATGTATTCCTGCGGGCTTCCTCCTGCCTTGGAGACCGCGCAATGGGCGCACGAACGCTGGGTATATAATCGTCCGAGAAGCCTTCGAATCCAGGACCGACATTGAGGTGCAGCAAAGTTGCGAACCGCATCCCTTCAATCATCGTGGCATAAGCCTTTGATGATGGGGATAAGACGTTTGAGATGGGAAGTGTCATTTGTAATAAAAGCATCGAACTCACCATTCCATACCTGGGAATATACTTGAGGGGGAAAATCATACTTAGAGCGTATAAAACGAGGCTCACTTTGCAAGTCGCCGATAAGTTGCACTTAGCACTGCTAAAGCTGTTCCACAAAGGTTAGCAAACCGAGTTTCTGAGGAGCTTGACACCGAACAAAGAACAAACCTTGTACAAGCTCAACGTGAAAACGCATTGACCCGCCGCCTTCGTGTATGCGTTTGAATGCAAGGCGACAATGACGCTCACCAAAAGAGTTAGGCATATCGAATGAATCAAGAGGAAATATTTGTTCTGTGTATGTCGATGCATGTGCCACAACCTTTTATACAGATTCAATGAATACGTACGTGTTGGTGTTCTTCCGCGGAAAGGCAGCCTCGTTGGAGGGATTTGGTCTGAATAGATACTCGCGGCACCGCAAATAGCGTGTAGAAGAGCAGGATGAGGTCGATCGGGATGCGTTGGCGGGACGTGTAGAGACAGCTTCAGTTCCGTCGGCGACTTGTCAAACATGCGTCCTAGTTGGAAGTAGTAGTCAAAGAACATGTCTATTCTTCGAGTGTGTTGATTGCAAACGCCTTCATGAGGTAGGAAAAAACTCACAGATGGTTCAACAGATTAATATTCGGCAATTCAGAATCGTTCTTGACAAGCGTCGTTTCGTCGGAATAGTCTGGGAATGCGCTAATATTCGGGAGTATCGAGGATGAAGCGTTGATATGCCCGAGCGTATAATCAAGCACATTGGGCATGCCGTTCATACTAGTATCAGCACCAAGCATGCCAGGGTGGGTTTCGAATTGTTGCCCAAAGATATAGAATGAGAAATCCATGCCAACTTCCGGGTCATTCTCGATGAAATGGTCCGACGCATCCGCATGGGCTGCGTTATTGCCAGACGCACTACTCGCTGCTTCACCGTTGGAATGGGGAAGGATATTCAACTGTGAAGCTACAGGTTGATGGCAAATTCGTTTTTACTGTGATTGTAGAGCAGAAAGTGACTCACGGTCAACAAAACCTAAAGATTCGTAGGGCATGGATGTGAAATCTCTCCTTAATGATAATTGTCGATTGTCTAGCGGATTGTTGGATGTTTCATCGTCGCTTGAACTTCGAACCCGTCCAACGACATCGTCAACTCCTCCGAGTTGACGGGAGATTGAGCCGCATGAAGCCCAGTCTTGTGATTCATGCGCCATCCCAGCCTTCGCCGCGACCTGGAGATCATTCAAGTTAGTGGTTGAGTCTTCGGTGCTCTTCGTTCGCTTATCCGCAGCTTCTGCCAGATATGAGCGCCGCTTGAATTTAAGGAGCGGCATCTCGGCAACAATGGATACCGGGGCACTTGGATTCTAAATTATTCACTTGTAGAGCTCGAGCAAGGAGTTTCTCCGCTGAAGGGACGTATCTAATAATTAAAGATCCCTTTGGGCCAACGGCCACCATTTTCAATTAATTTCTTTCCATTCTCTTTTACACTTGCTTCTGGCCTGATGAACATGGCCGCAAGGCTACGTGCGCGACTTTCGACTCTCTGGGTGCATAAGATAGCGAATCAGATCGTCGAGTTGTAACGTGAGCACCTCTGTAAGATCACGCATTGAATCGGCTTCAGCACAATTCCACAAAAACTGGATTATAGTCGACAACGTACCAGCATGTGGTAAACTTGCACCGATCCTTGAAAGTATTGACCTGTGGAAGTGACGTGGATAAGAATGGGCTGACTTGTAATTGGGCTGGATTTGTATTACCTCGCTGACTTGTACTTTTCCCAGAATATTCGGGTGCTCGGCCTTGAGATGATTTCGTCTTCCGAAGTTGGTGGGGTCGTAAAGGACGCTCGAATAATCTCCAAATACTTTGTAGCGCATTCAAATGAGAGTGTCTGATACAAGCAGATATTCAAGTGAATCAGTCCACAGTAAATATCAAATGCCTTACGCATTCACTCACTGAACAATATATATCCGCTTGGGAGACGTCAGGGACAAATTCCGCCATTTTCCGAAGCAAATCATGGGCGTCGTCGAGGGCCTCAAAAACCTTACGAGCAGACTTGCAAAAGAATACGACGGCATCAGAGTTCGTCTCGTTTAGCTTGAAATTAGCATGGGGTTCGTGAAGGGATATTTTTGCGCTACCGCCAACCCCAAGAATAGGTAAGTAATCGCACAGCAGGAAATGCTTGATGACGCACTAATCAGCGGCCAAAAATGCATTCATCAAGGTCCAATCCACAAAGCCATCCTGCGCGATGGGTTCCTTGAAATATGGAGGGAAACTGTGCTTGAACGAGTCCGCTTCCTTTTCCAACTGGAGGAATGCATCGACGCTGTATGCGTCTGAGTTTTTGACTTGTCCTGGTCTGGTCGAGGGACTGTCCTCGTTCCATGGCGGGTTAGGAAGGCACATCCCAGAGACGCCGAGAGAGTTCAACTTGCGGAATCGCCTATTGAACGTCCTTACCCGGGATATGAGAATTGCGCTCTTGACGAGGAGAATGAAGGAATCTGTAGATTCTGGCGGATGGTTCCATAAAACGCCAGGCGAATGAATGTATTGTCGCTCTGATTGTAGTGAGAGTCCGACCTAGAGAAGGCAGAAGGCGCGTAAGTATGCGACGTTCTTCGAATGCATGCTCGAACCTACGTCGTTTTTAATCAAATCTCCTCTTAATGGAAGTGGCTGAGACACATCAATATCATCTACACACATAGCATGTGCGGGCAGTCGTGCGTTGATCCGTTCTAATATATAACACACCCAGAATGTGTTCCGGCGGGTCTCTTCTTGCTTCGGTGAAAGTGCAGGAGGGACGCGCACATGAGGATTGTAATCGCCCCCGATGCTTTCGAATCCGGGTCCAACATTGAGGTGTATCAGGCAGGCGAGCCGCATAGCCCCGTCCGTAGTCGCATATGCCTTGAGTACACAAATTTCGTTTACGAAATGAACTGGGACGGACAGTTCAGTAAACTCACTGCTGCCCATCTGCGAAAATAAGTCAGAAAAGGGCACGGCACTACGAAACAGGATTGAAAACAGACCTCGCCAATCTACGAGCAGTTGCGCTCAATATCATCAGGGCTTTTCGAATGAAATGTGGATTCGTCAATAATTCAAGCAGAGTGGAACGTCTGAATCACCTTGTATGATTTCGACTTGAAACGTATCTTTAGCCCCGCATCTCCAGTCGTGAATGTGCTTGTATGCTAGACCACCGTGATGCTCGGCGAAAGAATCCGGCAAGTTATACGAACGCTTGACGGCTTCGGGAAAGATCTGATCTATGAGGGCATTCGGTAAGATAGAGGACGAAAAAGAGAAGAGATTGTAGCTCACCGGACGGTACCCTTCCATAGAAAGGCAGCCTCGTCGGCGGGACTCTGTCCGTATAGATACTGGCTGCAGCACAGATAGCATGAAGAATTGCAGGATGTGTACAATCCGGATGTGATGGCGGGAAGTGGAGGGAAAGCTTTACTTCTGTTGGAGATTTCTCAAACATACGGCCCAAATAGTTGTAGTGGTGAAAGAAGACATCTATCCTTCAACAATGTAAGGCAAGTGTTATGCGATAGTGATCAAGTAACTTACAAATGATTGAGGAGATCGATATGAGGAAGCGCGGAGCCATTCTTGAGAAGAGATCTTTCATCCGAATAATCCGGAAATACGTTGATATCTGGTATTGAGGATGAGGAACCCGAAACACCAGGCGTATAATCGAGCGAATCGAGCGTTACGTTCGCGTTGAGTGTTTCGAATTCGCGATTTCGCCCCAAATGGAACTCTGAAAATCCCGAGACGAGTCCGTTGTTTCCTTCTAAAGCAGCGGTTGTGAACATCTGCGAAACGACGTTGCTTAATCCTTGACCATCACTAAGCGCGACATGCGAGGAGGCTTTGACTGCTGACAACAGCCTGAGTCAGCCATGATTTTCAACAAAAAACTTTGAAGTACTTACGGTTCCAAGTTGAAATATCCGGAAGGCTGTTAGGCGTAGAAGTACTTGCATAGTCGTTGCCGTAGGATACATGTCCTAGGTTATTGAGAAAATCGCTGCTGGTGGCATTTCCAGAGCTGCCTAAGACAAAAAAGGCGTCGTCGCGTCGTCCAGGACAACGACACTGTTGAAAAGATCCACACGAAGAGCATTGATGAGAACCGTGCATAGTGGAACTCCGAGTCACATCCATAACTTGTGGGATTCGCGGTATTTGAACGTTTGGGCGCACCTTGCACAGCTGAAGATCTGTACCGGATTATGAGGAGCGCCGTCTGAACCTTGGTCTGAACCTTCACAACCGGCTGTGCGGCAATAACCGAACGACGCTGTGGCATTGCTCCCTACAGTTTCCGGGCTTATCGCTTTCATAAGTTTCATTTTCGAAAACACCTCATTGCATCTGGATGAATAGCTTAGACTTGCGGACCTAATATGTCGGTGCTGAGATCGACCGCGGCACGAGGGGAAATTTCAGAGTTTACATAGACGGAAGCCGCATTGTAATACTCCGTACAGGAGGATCAGTAAAGTAAAGAAAGAGCACGGATGGGGTCTGAATGCTCACAGCTACAAAAGATATGATATATAATCTTGCTTTTCGGGTGCGAGCGCACTGTCAATCTACAGATACACGAGCGGTCCGACGCTTGGGATCCATAAGCCTTCGAACCATTTCGGTGAGCAGGATGGCGTTTACAGCTTGAAAACAGCTGCGTTTTAACATCGTAATGAAAAGAAACTGAATTGCAATCAACGCACCTGCCTGTGGCAAACGAGCGCCGATCTTTCGAAGCGTCGACCTGATTTTTCTTTTCTTTTAAAAACCTAGGCCTCGAGCATCGATGGACAAGGTCTTCTCGTACCTCATAAATTGAAATCTATCCCAATATTTGTGAGCCCGAGGTCTCGCTATTATCTCCTCTTCTGTCGTAGGTGGGCTTCTAAAGGACTTCTGGATTATCTCCACGCATATCGCGGCGCACTGATACAAAAGAGACTAAACGGCTCAGATCAGTAACGAGGACAGAATTAGTGAAGTTATCCTTAGTGAGACTCACGACACAGTAGGTATCGGCCAAAGTGACATCCGAGATAGAGCCCGTCATCGTTCGAAACAAATGGTAAGCGCTATCGAGTGCCTCTCCGACTTTGTGAGCCGACTCGCAGGTGAAGTCGGCCCCATCAAAGTCCGATTCATTTAGCTTAAAATCCGCATGCGGCTCGTGTAGTGAAATCTTTGCACTAGTAAACATAAACGAGAAATTCAGTAGAGCGCTTCAAAAGGAACTCACAAATGGGACGCCAAGAAAGTGTTGAACAGCATCTCGTCTACGAAACCATCTTGGGTTATAGGCTCTTGCAGGTACGCAGGGAAGCTCCGTGTAAACGACTCCACCTCATTCTCCAATTTGAGGAACCTGTCGACCTGGCGTGCATCTGTCGTCTTCGTTCGATTTGAGCTACCGGTGGAGGACTGGCTACCATCATTTGAGCCTGAACTTGTAGGCGTGTTTGATTCCGACGACGGCGAAACGTTGAGGCACATGTCGTCGACACCAAGAAAGTTCAGCTTTCGAAAGCGCCTATTGAACGTCCGCACGCGTGATACCAGGATGGCGCTTTTGACCATAAGCACGAACGAGTCTGTCAGCTCCGGAGGGTGGGAGGAAAGAAGATCTGGCGAGTGAATGAACTGTCGCTGAGACATTGGAACGGTGAACTAGACAATGAACATGTTAAACTTAGTTGACAATATAAATCATAATAAAACTTCAACTTACGCCTTGTTCGAACAAATCTCCTCTCAGCGGGAGTGGTTGAGAAACGTCTTCGTCATCGAGACTCATAGGATGTGAAGACATTCGTGCATAGTATCGCTCCGCCGCGTAACATGCCCAGAAGGTATTTCTGCGAGCTTCCTCTTCCTTCGGAGAATGCGCAGGATCTAAGCGCACACCCGGAGTATAGTCGTCTGAGAGGCTTTCGAAGCCAGGGCCGACGTTCAGGTGCAGAAGAGCGGCCATCCTTACAGACCCGTCCATAGATCCGTGCGACTTCAATGCTGGTAAACTTAACCAGAGAATTCCATATGGATCTCACTCACCGGTGCCCATCTATTGGTAGATCAGACGACTTCGTTCTCCAAAACAATAATTACAACGTACTTTGCTAATCGTCGAAGGGTGATACTCAATATCGTTATGGCTTCGCATTATCAGATACGTTGCAAAATAATAGTACACGATAGAGCTGACCTTGTACGATTCCCACAGAAAACCCCAGTCTGCCGAATTCCCTGCTTTCCTTAAAGCGTTTAAATGCAAGCCTACAGTGACGTTCGGCGAATGTATCGGGTAAATTGAACAAGCGCTTTTCGGAGTCGGGGAAGAGCTGATCTAAAATGACTTCTTTAGCGGATACAGAGAAGAAGAAGAACTCAGTCGTGACACACGGGCGGGTACCCTTCCGTGAAACGGAAGCTTTGTTGGTGGAATCTTATCCGTATAGATGCTGGCAGCGGCACAAATGGCGTGAACAAGAGCAGGATGCAGACGACTCGGATGCGATGGTGGAAGGTGGAACGAAAGCTTCACCTCCGAAGAAGACAGTTCGAACATGCGAGTGTACTGAGGGTAATGGGCGAAAAAGACATCTATCCTTCATGAAGTTTAGCAGAAAAGAGTAAAAATTAGAAAAAAGACAAACCCACAGGTGATTTAGAAGGTTGCTATCAGGGAGGTCAGACTCGTTTCTCATGAGCGCCCCTTCCCCTGCGTCACGGTAATCTGGGTAGATGTTGATACTTGGTACTGTGGAAGAAGAAATGATCTGCCCGAGCGTCCTCTCAAGTTCATTCGCGTTCATGTTTGAATCGAGAGTTTCTTGCTCAGTGAGCTGCCCAAAATCAAAGGCTGGGAGTTGGACAACATTTGCGTTGTCGATAGCTATGTCCGCGTTCCATGAGTTTGGTGCGCAGTGTACTTGACCGGCAAAAGTTTGCTGAGGCTGTCCCAAGGCACCGCGGTAAGCATCCCTCGACACCTGAGCCTCGTTTGAGTTGGAATCTATTTCAAAATATAGTGGATGCGGGATGAGAACAAAAGCTACAGAAAAACTCAGACTTGAAATTTAATCACTTACGGTTCTTCAATGCCACAGAACACAAGCATGGCTGAAGAGATCCACACGAAGTGCACCCTTGGGGTTCGAACATCATCCTCGTCGTTGAAAGTTTTCTTGCATCTCGATCGCTCCAGATATTTAGATACTTGAGAGCCTGCCTTGATGGGCGCTGATCCACACCTGAAGACCTCGCGGACGATGAGAAGTGCCGTTTGAACGCTGTTTCGACGGTTGTTTTTGATCATGAACGTCTCTAAGCGAGATTCCCACAACATCTCTCGATGATTTGGTGTTTTCAAAATCCAACTTTTGTCCAGATTTCACAGACCTCTTCTGCAAACTACGGTATAGACACCCTATTTACCTTTCAAATCGAGTTATATGTTTTAGAACGAATCAACAAATCATAGGTGTACAGGAGTGTGGATTATGTGGAAGCTCTTTGTGTAGCCGAGCATTCATTCGCTTCCGGCAACAGTACGGCAAAGCCCGAAGCATGTTCTATTGCACCGCGACTACCATTCGACATAGCTTTCGCCTCTTGTCTTTTGCCTCCATGTTGCATGGTTTTTCGTAGCGACTTTCGCGAGCCTTTCTATCTCTACGACTAAATTCACCGAATAACTTCTGAAGCTTGACGCTTGTCATCGCCGATCCGAACTTCAACTTGAACTTGAAGGCTGAGGATGCAAGCGACGTATGGACCTCAATCTTCTCCAGTATGCGCGTCGTGCAGGTTTCTACGACCGTGTGGATGTTCAAGAGGACATTGTGACCCACCCGAAGATTTGAACCTGTCTGTCGAAGAAAGTTATCGAATGGTTGACGGTCCAAGTGGTTCAGCTTCAAGTTTTGGGACTGGTAATACTATGGGGTGGGCATTCACGTCTGAGTCCCATATTCATTCGAGATTTACTACCGGCAAGTGGTTTCGTTCATACTCCTCTTTTATTTGTATCTCAATTCGTCTTTATCCCGCGTCTGATGTGTCTTCAGATGCTGTCGCAAATGACATCCCTTCCGAAGCACATCTGCCCAGGAACTCGATGTCGGACACAGGTGACTACTCTGCGGCCAACACGTTTATATCTGGCCAACATCCCGAATCTGAAACATCTAGGCTTGATGTGAACTCATATCCGCCTCCGTTCATGTTTGAACATACCAATGCCTTGACAACAACGTCTAATGACAGTGCCTTCAATCGCTCCGACGACGGAACGCTTTTCAGAAACGATTCGGACTCTGAACTTCCAAGCGTTAGCCTTATGGGTGTTTTGTACGTCATTTCTTACTTCGGAGAGCTGAAGACTTATGAGATCAAAGACTAGATGTCTTTTTCGACTACTACCATGACTTGGGACGCATGTTTGAGAAAACGCCGTCAGAAATGAAATTGTCGCTACACTTCCCACCGTCTCACCAAGACCGCCCACATCCAATTCTTCTTCACGCCATCTGTGGTGCCTCGAGTTTCTACATGGATAAGATCCCATCATCGAGATTGCCTTTCTTCGAAAGAACCCAGGGTTTGTTATAGATAAACTCATACATTAACTAATCCTCAGCATTCTCTCTTAGATAGTAATCAACCTAATTCAATCAAGCAACTCTTTAACCTACCCGACTCATTTGGGGAGTATCACTGCGCAATAGCTGCGAGACGTTTATACATGGATGGACGAGCGGAATCGGCGCATTCCGAGGTAGAGTTGACCCAAGGTTAGTTTTATTCTTGACGCTCTTCCCTGGATGTTGTACTAAGCGTCTGCTCAAATCAAGCTGTGGTTATCGTGAATGCGACATTTCGGCGGCTTGGAAAGTAGGTACCCGTTGTGGAATCAGTAATTTTCTTGGTCTGATCATTCAACAAGATTGGATTGGGTGAGGGGAATCAATTTCCAGGATAAATTTCAATATCAAACCGTTTGTCGAAGGCTTTCAAATTTATGGAGGGGGCTCAACGACGTGCCGCCTTGTTACATCTTAATGTTGGACCGGGGTTCGAAAGCCTCTCGTCTGACTATGTTCAGAACGTGCGCGTCGCATCTTCAAGTTCTCCTAGACAAGAAGAATCCCGCAGAAATCTCTTCTGGGTGTGTTACACAACAGAGAGAATTTACGCGCAGTTCTTAGCGCAATCCGGGCTGATAGACGATATCGACGTGTCTCAAGCCCTACCATTGAGGTTCGACCTAGTGGAATATGACGTGAGTGGTTCCACTTTGTGAATTCCACTTTCTATCCTAAGCACTTCCTATCGATAGATCGTGATCCCCCAATCTCAACGGCAATACGTGCACTCCCCGAACGTTTTATTCAATCATCCTCCGGAATTGACGGACTCGTTTGCTCTTTTTGTCAAGAGCGCCATTCTCCTATCGCGGGTGAGGGTGTTCAACAGAAGATTTCGAATGTTGAACGCTCTTGGCGTTCCTGAAATGTCCGTCAAGGGCTCGCGTTTAAAACATGTCGAAAAAACCGCGGATACCAACAGCGAGTGCATCGTAGAAAAGGACAACCCATTAGATGCGCGGGAAACCGAAGGATTTCTCCATCTAGAGACTGACGTCGAATTGTTCGTAACAAGCTTCCCCGCGTATTTACAAGAACCTATAGCACAAGATGGCTACGTGGATTGGACTTTACTAAACACTTATTTGGCTTCTTATGCGTAGGTTCTCCTCCTACTTCCACAAACTTATTCTAAAAAGATTTGTACAACAAAGCGCAAAGATGATCCTGCACGAACCTCACGCCGACCTGAGACTAAACGAATCGGACTACGGCACCGATGACTTTGCTTGCAAATCCGCTCGCAAGGTCGTAGAGGCTCTTGACGATGCCTGCCGCCTATTTCGAACGATGGCGGAATCAGTACCAGATATTACATTGTCGGATCCATACTGTTCGGTAAGTCGATGCTTGATTTTTCGATGCTTCACATAAGCTAACCTGGAATTTAGTCCATGTTGTACAAGTGTGCTACAATCTGCTTGGATATTATTCAGAAGTCGTTTGCAACTTCTCCGGCCTCACAAGAGGAGATAGTAGCAAGGCCGCGGTGCCGCAGATTCTGGGATGAATTCCAGTTTTCGAGGTTCGAAAGTCATTCCGTAATTCGATTCGACCCGGCCGAAATCGCTGACTCTTTTATTCGTGGGCTGATAGACTGACCCTTCAGAAGATCGGCACCCGGCTGCCCGTTGCTAGTGCGTTTTTCTTCCTAATATGTTCAATGGCTGAAAGTTCTGATCAACTTAGATGTTCTGGATCTCTTGCTTGACGGCATGGTTCTCCGACTTACGAGTCCTAACCGTCGAAGTTCCCGTGTTTCTTCATGATAATGCAATCAGTCTTCGCGCTTAGTTCGCTTCGCCATCCGTGCTACCCTCCAGCGATACTAACTGCTTATGACGCCTATATACTATTAACCAACACGTCTACTTCGTGTTGTTTGAGGATGCCTCCTTCTTTCTGTTAGCAATTACTCACGCATTATTACAGGAGACGAAATGCCGATTTCCGTGGATTCTGTCAATCTTCGGAATGCTTTTGCAATCCTTGAAAGTTTGATTCAAACGTCACCTGCACTCATTAGCGGATCGATTTTCACTCAACCCATACATACATACAGTACAGTTTCGATCGTCCGATATGCTTTTCGGATTCAGAACGTTGTGATTACATTTTCATTTATCGGACACATGCACATGAGCCGTCTGAGTGATGGGGATGACCATCAGTGTGTATCGTTCCACCTTCATATCTAATCTGAAGTCCCACATCACGCTTACTTTTGCTTCCCTAGATTACATGCAAATATACCATTCTTCCGTGCTGTACATGTATGTGAGCGGGATAAACGAGAGGCCTCGAGAATCTCTCCGATAGACTATTACATTTTATTCTTTACAACAAAATAACCGGTAATCTTTTACAACAAGATCGATCACAAACATACATCCAAACTGAAAGCAAGAAAACAAGAAGACAAGATATTCGAATCTAAGGTACAAGAAGTGTTCCCAAGAAGAGAGAAGCAAGAAATCAAGCCGGATTTAGATTTAAAGGAGTTGTGGCCGTTCCTGCTGGCCAAGACTGCCATGCAGCGTGACTGGGCAAGCTCATCCAGAAGTCGCCGTCCAGCGAATGCTCATCCGCGAGCATTTGCGTCAATCCATCTGCCTCCATCGATGTCCAATTCAAGTCGAACTGGAAATTCATGTTGTGAAGTGAGGTTGACGACTGTGCTGAAGTAGGGGGCGGCGCTACGGATGACGGGGGCTGATAAACGTTATAACCACCTTGGTGTACCCCAGCGGAGTGACCGCCTCCAGAATGGAATCCACCAGCCTGAGAAGACGCGTGAGCCTGCGATGGTGTCTGCGGAGGCAAGTGATGGTGCGGATGCGAGTGCGGAGAGGTGTAGATGTGCTGCTGGTGATGATGCGAACTCGACATGGGTGGGGGAGCGCCCGGATTCGTCCCGGAGGAATAGGGCACCGGGTGATATTGTTGCGTTTGTTGCGTCTGAACGCGCGGCAACTGTCGGGATTGGGCGGCGTGTGCATAATACACGTCGTCGGGCGGGAGGAGAGGGTGCTGTAAGGGCTGCGCTCCCATCGAGGCGGGGCTGCGGGACGCAACATTGTTGCTCCCGCTGGGAAGAATATCCATCGGTGACTGGTTCAGGGGTGTGGTCAACGATCGCGTTTCACTAGCGATAGGCTTCGCGCCATTCCCTCCAGTAACTGACAGCGCTGGCCGTTTAAGAGGGTCCGTCCTCACGTCTTGCTTTGACGAAGAAGCCTTGTCTGACGATTGCATAGCCGTAATTTCTGGGAGTGCCATGGCGCTCCGTTTCGGTGTGCTTAATTGGCTTGTGACGCCGTCGACTCCGCGACTAAACACCCGCAGCAAGCCGTTCAACAAACGTGCATAACGGACCCCAGAATGGTGTTCGTCAGAACTTGCATATGCAAGGCACATGATGACCTTCTTTATCAATTGCACGATATTGCCTTGATCTTGAGGGACGACGGCGCCAACGAAAACGGCCTACAGGCGACATAGATTAAAGGATTAGTTTTGGTTCAAAGAAAAGCCTCATACCTTGAGAAGGAAGACACCCGCGTATCTTGTGATTATGCAGATCAGAATTATGTTACTTGGGTGAAAAAGAACGGCTCACGAGAAGTACAAGAAAAACCTCCAAGGAAGGTAAGATAGCGTATTGCTGGGATGCAGTTTGTCCACGCAAATCTTAAGTAGATCCGTCTAAGAAATTTATTGTCGTAAGTAAACGCAAGCAAAGCAGACGGAAATTGACTGAACCGCTGCGTCTATGGCCTCCAGAATGAACCTCGCATCGGGTGAACCCATCGGACCTCGGGGAAATATGACCGTCTCAGCGACTTTCTTTCCGTCCTCCGACGTGGAAACACTGCGCTGGACATGCGCCTGGAACGCGAACGCGTAGATGTACAAACGAAGGTAGTGCTGAGATAGATGAATCATGAGTGTCAATTCATACTTCGACTTCTTTCTAGCACGAACGAAATTAATCCAGACACATTCTGTGACGAGCTGAGTTTCCCAGACTTTGCCTTCCCAGTTTAACTTGAAGCCGTTCTGATGCACGAGTTAGCGAAGTCTGTGGTTTGGGTCTTAGTAATTCTAGAACAAGTAACATACGATACCTAACGGAACGAAGGATTAGAATGTGGGGTAAGAAACAGAGAAAGAGAAAATTTCTTACTTCTGGTGAATTCATCTAAATATCTGATTTGTAAAAATAGCATGAAGCCTCTCGTATTCATGGCGTGATATGAGATAGGGACTTACTTATGGTAGTCACCAACTCGCACCAACGCGATTGTTCGATCTTTACTTGGATATAGAACATCGTGTGCAGACGCCATCGTCTGCGTGAGCTCCGTGTAACTATTGCCTCAAGTCAGAACCCTCCCACATACCCAAAAGAAAGGGAACTACATACGCCTGTAAGACGGCGGCGAAGTCATCTTGTTTTCCGAGGATGGGTCTAAGGGAGGGAAAACATTCCGCCGCGCTTACGAGCAACCCGCTGTGTGTACGCTGAAAGCACAAGCCAGGACCTGTATCATTCTCTCTCGATCAGCATCCCGGCGTACGGTCCGAAATGGGGGGAGAATTCTGACCTCTGGACCAGAACGCTTTTCCTGTTTCGAAGCACACGTGTCAGAGACGCAGCAACTTCGCCTCGAAGAAAAAGCTGGCGGTGCGATACGTACCTGAGCGGATGGAAATGCTTTAGGTGGCGGACATAACAGAGGTCGGTTAGATGCGGCTCAAGTCAGAAATATATTTATGTGGGACCGCACGCACCTCCTGTCAAAGATGTAGCAGTCTGTGTTAAAGATGGTATAGTGGTAAGTTCACGACTCGGTTACGAGAAGTGTGCCAACGCACATGTCCATGCGAGCTGTTCCCGGTCCAATTTTTCTCGTTCGCTCGCACTGTCTTCACCGTTCGTAAGTGGCGTCTCGTCACCTCCCAGACCCAGTGTAACAGGTCGAAGAGTCTTCTGATCCAGGCCGAGCATGTATCTGGTAGTACACAAGACAAACAGAACGAATTCAGTACGAAATACGTGCCATGAAAGCATGTTATCTTTGGTGCGCACCCCAAACGTACTGCCTACGGAAAGAGAAGAGGAAAGAACACGTTCTAAGCGGGGGTTTTGAAGATGAAGCCAATTTACTTGCCATTCCGACGAGCATCCACGACATCCGATGTTCTTCATCCTCGGACGCCGGCTCCTGGCGCCGGGGAAGGTTTTCTACGAACCCAGTTTATAGACGCAAAAGGGAGAGGGAATGAACCGAAACTTACCAGACAATAATAACAATGCCTCGACTGCACCCACGGAGCCTGCCTTCCCGAGGATGAGTTCGTTTATTAAGTTCTGTATGAAATTCTTGAATGCGGGGTACTACATCAGCTGAGTAAATGTCGTCACCCACCTGCATGTGATTCCAGCTTCGCTCGTGAATCGTAAACATCCTCTCCTGGCGACTGGTGATAACGACGATGGCGGTAAGTAAATGCGGGTCCTCCTCAGCAAATCGCGCGAGCTCGGCGCCCGTTCGAGGGATGCGGTTGTAAGACATCATCGGGAAGATGATATGTACGCGAGAAAAGAAAAGCGACGTTAAATGCGAGAGCTCGTCTGGGTTTACGATACCCTGCTTCACGAGCTCATATGATCGTAAGGAGGGCGGTGACGGTGACTTTGGATGAGGTCGATGAGCAGATACACGCACCCCGAGGTTGGTAGAGCCGCCCGTTTGCTCGACCTCTACACCAACCCCAGTCACATCGTCAACGGTGGGGGTAGACTCCAGGTCAAGATCTTCATCAACAACCGTGTCCTCTTCGTCCCGTTCATTGACCAGTCGGCCGTCCGCGCGCCGTTTATTTTTTCCATGCTTCCCCTTGCTTTTGGTGGCACGATCTACATCTGCAGCAAGGGCAAGGAGGTTGAGTGCATCGGTAGGATTTCGAAGTGACGTTGCTGCGAGGGATTGGGGGTCGACATCAACCGTCCCAGAGCGCGACCTGCCCGGACTATCGTCGTGATGGTCAAGACGCATAGTTTTGCGCGGGGGGCCTTCACTGGGAGAGCAAACGTCCATCTCGAGATCTGAATTATTGAAAGGCGGAACGGATGGTTGGCCCGGAAAGACCTCTTCTAAAGATACGAGTTGTTTATCAGCTGCCGTTAGTTTCCATCACAAGACCAGCAGTAGAACGCACTCGTGCTGCTGGACGGTGTATGTAACACGTCTTTGCCTTGCTCGGAGCCCTCCGCCTTCTTGTAATCGCTGTCCATTTCGCCAGATAGTGACTGCCCAGGCGGCGACTGCACCGACGCCCTCTTGACGATCTTTCCGCCCCGAAAGGAGGGCGCAAAGACGCATTCTCGGCGCTCTCGTTTACATCGTGCACAGGGGGGTTTACTGGGGGCGTCGATGTCACCTAAATCGCACTTTGCCTTTCGTGAACGCTGTCGGATGGATGTTCGTCAGCGTGGGTTGAAGCGTGTTCTCAGGAGAACGACGGGCGAACGACGTGAAAGGGGGAAAGAAAAGGACGTACGCAATGGAGACAGGCTTTATATGCCCGGCGAGTCCGACTTGGTTCGTCGTTGTGATGCGGCTCTGCGGACTCTGGAGACGAGCGATTCATTCCTCCTGGTGGACCACTTCTGACCGGTTATCGACGGGGACTTTCATTTATTCGATGTGTGACTTCCACGTGGCCTGCCGTCACCATCACTGACACACGCATACACCCACTTTGCTTCAAAAATTGCAACAAAACTCAAAGACCAAGTAGATAGTCATCAAGGTGAATCGTTAGACGAGGCTTTGAGACGAGTCTTGCACCATCATTTCTTCAACCAGCGTCCGAAAAGATCATGACGAAAGTGTACATTGCTCTTTGCTCTGATACTTATTTATGTCGAATCTTCTGCCGCTAGCGGATGTTCTACTTCTACTACAGCGCTAGAATTTAATTTACGTGAGCTGAGGAGTAAACGCACTTCGTATGATTTGACAAACGGGACTTCGGAATGCGCGGAGCTCGAAAAGCTCGAACTTCTGAACTCTCAACGGCTTTGCACATTTTTTATTGACGACAGGCACGGCTTTCTAGTATATATTAGCTTAGACTCTACCCCTTGAACTTCGACATACGATTTGTGTATGTTTTCTTTCCCGTTTGAAGAGCCTAATTGACATGTCCCTTTTGGGCGCCGTGCCAAATGTTTGCGATCATGCCACGACAGTCGGTGCTGGCGGCGCGACGACCTCCACAGCGACCACGACGACACAAAAGCGTTCGTTTTGTTCGGGGCTCAGCGTCGTCCTGGATATGTTTCAAAACACAATCATGTTGACAATAGAGAGGGTGCCGATCCAATTGACAGGGAAGTCGTGATTAGCGGCGGCGATACACGCGCCTTCCATGCGCTAGAAGACAATTGGCGTCAACGAAAACATACAAAAACTCGGGCGTCGACGGCTTCTCCTTCGCTCAACGACCCCCTCTGTTTTTTTCACGCCCTTACGACTCGAACAAACTGGCGAACATCTAACCATTCACGTTCTGGCAACATGCTCAACATTCCTTTCGCCTCACTGGCAGTCGTTCTTTACCTATACGCGAGTCTTGCACGAGCCGCACCGAACCCCGCTGCGTTCAGCGCGTCGTTGAACATCGTCAAGGAATCGATCAACCCGCCTCGAGGATGGGTTCAAGGTCCACCCGCACCGGAGCACCATACCATCAAGCTCAGCATCGCGCTGCCTCAGCCTCGGTTCGGCGAGCTCGAAGCGCATCTGCAGGAGGTCAGCGACCCCGCACACGCGCGTTACGGCCAGCACCTCAGCAAGGCCGATGTCGATGCTCTTGTAACTCCGCACCAAGATAGCTTGGATAGTGTCGATGACTGGCTCGCGCAGCACGGCCTTGGCGACGAGGATATGGTCCGCTCGGATGGGATGGACTGGGTCACCATCCGAGTGACAATTGGCACAGCAGAGAAGATGTTGGATACGGTGCGCCGCCGAAGCTCTGCATTTATTTTTGGCATTTTATGCTAATTGTTTGGGGAAAGAAATATCACATCTGGATACACGAAGAGAGCGGCGACGTTGTGGTCCGCACGCTTTCCTACAGCCTCCCCGAATCAGTGCACGAACATGTCGAGCTCGTACAGCCCACGACTATGTTCGCTCGCTTCAAGCCAGAGATGGCTTCCCTGCACTATTTCCCATCCGTACCCGACGCCCTCGAGCCCATCACCGACTCGATTGCAGCCGTCCTCGGACAACAGGTTCCGTCCTCGACCACGGCAGTCAGTCCGACGTGCAATAGTATCATTACCCTTGAATGTCTGCAAGATCTGTACGGCACGAAGGGCTACACCCCACAGGCAGCAGACAAGAATGCTCTCGGAATCACCGGATACCTTGAGCAATTCGCCAACCTGCAAGACTTGAAGCAATTCTACGCACAACAGCTTCCACAGGCCGTCAACACATCGTTCACTTTCGTACCGGTTGCTGGTACGTACCTCGAAGCTTCTGCTACCTCAAATTCTTAACTCCTGCTTTCTTTAGGCGGAGAGAATTCTCAGAATTTATCAGAAGCTGGTACGTATTGGGACTTCGTTGTCTTTATTTAACCCAATTGATCTCTCTCTCCTCTAGGCATTGAAGCGAATCTCGACACGCAATACGGACTGGGTCTGTCCTTCCCTACGCCTGGCACGTTCTGGTCAACTGCAGGCCGCCCTCCGTTCAATGCAACTCTTACTACACCAACCGATTCCAACGAACCTTACAACACCGTGAGCAGTTTTCAGGCAGAAGGTTCATTCTCTTATTTACACGTGAAGTAGTGGCTCGACTTTGTTTTGAACCAAACAAATTTACCTCAGACAATATCGACGAGTTATGGTGATGAAGAACAGAGTGGTAAGGCGACATATCTGTTTATATTGTTGTGTGACTGAACTGAACCTGAATGTCACAGTGCCCTTGAGCTATGCCATCCGAGCTTGCAGCAGCTTCGCTCAACTCGGTGCACGAGGAGTTGTGAGTACCCTCTTCTTAACTATATACTGTGGCTGAGATATTGACATGTGTGTATAGTCGGTGATATTTAGCTCTGGTGACGGTGGTGTTGGAGACGGAGACACTGATCCTGCCACGACGACCTGCAAGACGATCGACGGCCAGAACAAGACGACATTCTTACCGTTCTTCCCAGCGTCGTGCCCATAGTGAGTGATCGACGATAACATCGAGATTTGCTCATCCTCAAAATACTTTGCTCTGTTAGTGTCACGGCTGTGGGCGGCACAGTGAACGTTGCTCCGGAGGTCGGCGTCTTTTTCTCTGGAGGAGGGTTCAGCAACTATGTACGCACGAGATGACGTTCTCACTCGATGAATATCAAGTACTAATCGGATTGCGCTCTCAACTCATCATCTGCAACACAGTTCGGACGGCCCGCGTACCAGGACAGCGCGGTTGGGACCTATCTCGCAAATCTTGGGCAAACCTACGCTGGTCTGTTCAACGCCTCCGGGAGGGTGAGTACTGCGCGCCGTTTCTCCGTTCCTTGAAATGAAACTGAAAGAATGTGCGCTCTGTGAACGCAGGCTTACCCGGACGTCTCCGCGCAATCGATGAACTTCTCCATTGTGAGCGGCGGGCGGAACGGGCTTGTGAGCGGGACGTCTGCTGCCGCGCCGACCTTCGCGGCCATCGTGAGCTTGCTCAATGATGTTCGGCTCGCGTCGAACCGTTCCCCGCTTGGCTTCCTTAATCCGTTCTTGTACACTCAAGGCGTACAGGGTCTGACCGATATCTTAACGGGTAACAACCCAGGGTGTGGGACGGAGGGCTTCAACTCGTCGCAAGGATGGGATCCTGGTGAGTGTTTCGTTCACGACATAAGTAGCCGCCGAACTTACGAACACCGATTAGTTACTGGACTTGGGACTCCGAAATTCGAGGTTCTCAAAAGCTTAGTTTGAAAACCTTACGAGTACATATATATACCACCCACTCACTCACACTCGCTACAAGACCTTTTGCTATCGTACCGGAAATTTCGTTCATAATAATTCATGAACTCAGACAATGGACGCTATCGAATAAGCTGTATTATTTCTTGTACTTTCAGACTGACACTACCTCGACCGAGCTCACATCGGACAAATAAATAGGAGTTGAACACGTCATTGAAGAGCGGGGAGGGTCTACTTTTCTATGCAGATGCCATTAGAGAAGATAAATACGTGCGTGTATGCGATCCGTTACCGAAGACGAAGGAGATCAAGGAAACCAAGGCTAAACGCTCATCGCGCCATCCATCCTCCATCAATGGTCAGAGTCTCTCCACATGTGTAATCCGACGCATTGCTCGTAAGAAAGACGATAGCGCCCTCGAAGTCGCTTGGTTGTCCCCACCGTCCTGCAGGGATTCGTTCCAAGATTTGTCGGCTGCGTGAGACGTCCTTTAGGAGAGCGGTATTCATCTTTGGGAAAATCAGAGGTCAACGGAATGCCATATAAGTTTTGAATTTCGGTAGGTACGCACGTCGGTGGAAACGTAACCTGGTGCAATGCTGTGTAGAGTCCGTATGAATTGATTTTATAGTTATGAAAGGTTTTGAGCATACCAGTTCACGTTGATGCCTTGGGAGCTCCACTCATTTGACAAAGCTTTCGTCTACAATTCGCAAATGAGAGTTTCGCGAGAGTAACACGATAAAATAAATCACCATGCCGACTACGCCATGCTTTGCGGTTGCGTATGCTGGTACCGTGTATCCACCTGCAGAGCGTTGGATATTCAGTCTATGGCATTGGAAGGTAATGCGCACCTTGGAAAGATAGTAAACTCGCGACATTTACTATTTTGCCAATATGCGAAGGCTTTTCGGCTACACCGGCGTATCTTTCGAGGAGATATTTGCCCATGTCCCTGGAGAGCGTCCACACTGCGTTCAGATTTACTTGAAGCACCTAAGTCAAATTTATCAGGCGCGCTTTTCTCATTATCATGTAAGAGCCTATTCAGCACCTCATTCCAATCTTCCTCTGGAAACTCTTCGCAACGATGTCTTCGCTGTATTCCGCCGCAGTTGACCAGGATATCCAAAGATAGCCCGAGGCCACCTTCATCCTTGCTAGCGGTCACGCGATGTACAAGCTTGCGCACTTGGTCTTGCTCGGAAAGATCGCATTCAACGATATGCACTTTTCTTGATGTTTCGCTGGCGATTGCGTTTGCCGTTTCGTTTTTAGTCACGTCTCTCTGGCTCGACGTCCTCAGAAATCATATGAACGGCATTGAGCGGCCACAAACCTGCGCTAATACGATATCCGCTCCCGCTTTGGCCAGTGCAGTTGCAAGGGCTCGACCAATGCCTCGTGTACCACCGCTATTACACACGACTCGTCAGATAGTCGAGTTAAAAGTATACAAGAAGGAAATGGAGAGACGTACGTGACGAGAGCAGTCTTCCCTTCGAGCGAAAACAGACTTTCCAAGTATCCCGCCATATCGATGATTAATAGATAGTAGAGCCACCAAGATTACAGGCCCGAGATTTTGTGGATTGGGAGTGTGCGTGTTGGCAAGAAACGAGAACGCGCCTCGAGGGAGTGGCCCAGCGTTTTAAGTACTTCAGACACCGGATATCCCGGCCCGTCGATCCGAGCCCGCAGTGCAATTCCAGATCGACGAGATTCGAAGAGAGAGAAACACCAGTTCGCCGCCTGCATCGTTTCCAAGGTTTCTCGCACAAGTGATTCGCATCCGCCCATAGCCGATAACAGCAAGCAATTCGCCAAATTGCCAGCAACTTGAGTGCGTCTACAAAGTTATTCCGGATGCATGGCGGCGAATCAGGATGTGGACGAATGATGCATTAATGATGCTTGACGGGCGCAAAAAGATGTATCTGGCGCTGAGAAAATCGATTTTAAGAACACAACGCTCAATTGCATTAAATAGGCGCATAGTACGGTATTGGCGGCAGACTCACGTTAGTTCTATGCCACAGTATGAGGTTCTATCGCCAGCGAAGCGCGGAGGCGGAGTGGAAGACTACGCAGTTAGTATAGCTGGAAGAATGGTTCAAGACGCTTTAAACTGGGTGGGTCGTTAGATCAGTCTAAATTAGATTTGAAGATTAGACCTTACATGTACAGTTGTTCATCTCGCAGACGGCCCATGTGCCTTTGTCTGATAAGTAAGTGTGTAATCACAATGTTCTGAACCCGAAAAGCATATCGGACGATCGTAATGGTTGGAACCGGGATCGATCCGCGAGGACATAAGATGAGCGCGGGCGACTTTCGACTCGATGTTGTGAGTATTGCGTGACCGTTCAATAAGTAGGCAGAACTCACGGGGCCGAGAGCTTTGTTCGCTGAATGATATGTGAGTATACCTCGAGGAGGAGAAGCCATCATGCATCATGGTGCAAAGATACGACATGCGTTTCGAAGTGGCACGGTCTGCAATCCTGATTGGCACCATAAATGGCGAAGAGAAATCATGAATGAATTTCGAGAAACAGTGATATTAGCTTGACGAAAGACGAGAGCTTCGACGGGTAGGCTCGTTAGTCGAAGAACCATACTGTCGAGCATAACATCTAAATTGGACAGAACAGTGCTTCATGGTCATCATCGTACATCTTAGAATAAAACTTTGACGCACCAGCATATGGTATCCGTGCACCAATCTTGTGAAGAGTCTGCCTGTCAATTCCATACATGTGAATGATGGGGTGGACGTAGTATGGACGTTCGTACCTCGAGAATTCAATGTTATCCCAGAATTTCTGACATCGCAGCCTTGAATTTATCACGTCTTCTAAAGCCGGGGAAGTCCCAAATGACGTCTTGAAGTATATCCACGCAGACTGATGCACACTTGAAGAGTATAGACTAAAGCCAAGGTACATATGTGAAGAATTGACAACTGAGCACTAAAACGCGAGCGACTTACTGAGCAGTATGGATCGGACAAGGTTATGTCCGGCACTGAGTCCACCATCGAACGAAGCAGACGGTAGGCGTCGTCGAGAGCTCGAGCTTCGACGACCTTGCGAGAGGATTTGCAAGCGTCGTCAAAAGCAGAATCCGTCTCGTTCAGTCTGAGATCGGCGTTAGCACTAGCATCACAGACTATCAACGACGTAAAAGTTTCGAGGGCTGATTGGGAAGGACCTACGAATAGGAAGCCAGACAAGCGTTGAGCAGTGTCCAATCTACGCACCCAACTTAAGTTATAGGATCTTGCAAGTACGCGGAGAAACTTGGAGTGAACAATTCGACCTCGACCTCTCGCGCATCTGGAGAGCTCTCTTTCGTTGGTCTGCATTCTCTCTTTTCATCGAACTCCATAGGTCCTTCTGAATCCCTTGAAGAGACTATTTTGACGGACATATCGGAAACACCAAGGGCGTTCAATATTCGGAATCTTCTGTCGAGACCCCTTCCCGTGACAAGGATATGGCGTCCTTGACGAAAGGGGCAAACGAATCGGTAAGTTCTGGATGATGATTGAATATAACGTTTGGTGAGTGGACATATTGTCGTTCAAACTGGGGAATCACAACCTGTCGAACAAGTGCATCAAGAAGTTTAGAAAAGGGACAAAATAAAACCACTCACGCCTATTAGCTCAACTAAGTCACCCCTCAGCGGTAGCGCATGGAGCACGTCGATATTGTCTATCATCGCAGACTGAGCAAAAATCTGCGCGTAGTATCTCTCCGTGGCATAAGACATTCAAAACAGACTCCTGCGGGATTCTTCTTGTTTTGGAGAATGTGCAGACGAGACGCGCACGTTCGGGGTAAAATCGTTCGAGAGGCTCCCAAAACGTGGTCCAACGTTGAGATGCAACAAGGAGGCACGCCGTCGAGCCGTCGAAATGTCGCGTTTACTATAACCATAGCTTATTGTCCACTCAGCCGCGTCCAGGAATGAACGACAAAAATTACACCAACATATACGGCGCACTCGAGGACGCATCTGACACAGCTTCGAGACTAAAATCAGGGACATTCCGAAATCGCAGAGAGAAGCAACACTCTCTGGTTGGGAACCTCGAGGAATCATCCATGGACTCGGAGATAGATGTCCACCCGGTGTCAGTACCAAAACTTGAAGAAAACCCACTTGAGCCATCAGCTACTGGTATTCGGTTGCCAGCTTCGACATGAGCCTCCACGCCTCCAGTGAGTCCATGATACTCCACTGGAAAGTTGCAAGGCCGACGAAATCCGCACGATGAACATCCTTCAGGTTCATACATGACTTGTGTCCTCGTCCATTCAATTTGGCTTTGACAATGACGAAGCTTGAACGGAAAATCGCAAGATAGAGCGAAAACACAGAAAACTTTACGAATGGGTGTTGCGAAAACCCATGGACATGGAGGCAAAAGGAAAGAGACGAAGACTTTGTTGAATGACAGTTGGTGCAACAGAACATGCTTCGGAATTTGCCGTATGTCGCGTGAACGATAAAGTTCGAGTCGCCGGATTTGGATCCGTGAGTAAACAAGTCCAATTGAGTTGATTACGTATGCACGAATGGGCTGATTTTTCTTGTCGAACGACCAAAAAAAAGTTATAAAAGCTCTCTCCCACTTCCACCTCCTCACGGTCTTTACCCCCTCTCTCCCATTTCCCCTTCGTTCATTGTGAGTAGCTTTTAACTTTCTATCTATTTGGGACTTTGACCAGACGATCACGGAGAATGTTGTTTATTGGACGATCGCCTGGTCAAGGTGCCAGAAATAAAGGATGCACATCTTTTGCAAGTCTCGCGACGTGCTTCGGCACTGTGGGGTGAATCCTTCGGGAACCATTCAAGTCTCTGAAATTTCCTCATATCCAATTCAGTGTCTAATATGAACTATGAGCTAACGAAAATTTTCTCCAGCTTTTCTTCACAAATGGCAGCCTCACCTAACGGCGACGGTCGCGTTAACTCGCGTATCGAAAACTACACCGAGTTCTGGCAGAAGGACATGCATAAGGAAGAGAAGGCGGACACCGACAACCGCGTCGACAGCTACACAGATGTCGTCAACGGTGCGTTTCCCGATTTTTACGGCATCCTGCAAGGAATCTTGAACTGTATCTGCAGGCTATTACGACGGCGCAACGGAACTCTACGAGTACGGTTGGGCAAAGTCGTTCCATTTCTCCCGGTTCTACAAGGGCGAGTCGTTCGACGCGTCGCTCGCCAGACATGAACACTACCTTTCGGCCCAAATGTCGTTACGTCCTGGCATGAAAGTTCTCGACGTTGGGTGTGGTGTCGGTGGACCTGCTCGTGAAATCGCGCGTTTCTCGGATGTAAACATTACTGGATTGAATAACAACGAATTCCAAGTGATGCGTGCACGGAAGTACACCAAGAAGGCTGGCTTGGAGGGACAGGTCAACTTCGTGAAGGGTGACTTCATGAAGCTTGTCGAGCAGTTCGGAGAGAACTCGTTCGATGCTGGTGAGTTATTATGTTGTTCCTTTTCTCCCCTTTGCTTACTTGTTTTACTCGTCAGTCTACGCTATTGAAGCTACTTGCCATGCGCCAACGTGGGAGGGTGTCTACGACCAGATCCGTCGAGTATTGAAGCCAGGAGGAGTCGTAAGTTCAAACCACAG
This sequence comes from Schizopora paradoxa, assembly GCA_001020605.1. Taxonomy (NCBI): domain Eukaryota; kingdom Fungi; phylum Basidiomycota; class Agaricomycetes; order Hymenochaetales; family Schizoporaceae; genus Schizopora; species Schizopora paradoxa. The sequence goes on from KQ085969.1 coordinate 40,111, forward strand.
TCTTTTGAATATCCTGCCTTACATTCAATGCAGTTCGGTGTTTACGAATGGTGCATGACCGACGACTGGGACCCATCAAACCCATCTCACAAAGCCCTCGCTCACGCCATCGAGTTCGGCAATGGTATCCCAGAGATGCGTCCCCTGGCGAAGGCCCGAGAAGCTCTTCGCTCTGTCGGTTTCGTGATCGAGCACGAAGAGGATCTCGCGGATCGTGGTGACCCCATCCCCTGGTATTACCCCCTCGAGGGCGACATCTCAAAGGCTCAGACTACCTGGGACTACTTCACTGTCTGGCGGATGAGCTGGAGCGGAAAGCTTGTAACGCACACAGTGCTGAGGCTTGCCGAGATGATTGGGCTCGTGCCTTCGGGGACGTGGAAGGTCGGCGAGTCGCTGAAGGTGGCTGCTGATGCGCTGGTCGAAGGTGGTAGGACAAAGGTGAGTTGCAAGTTTGTCTCGTTCCTTGGGATGTATACTGACATTGATTTTTTTTTCAGCTGTTCACTCCTATGTACCTCGTCATCAGCAGGAAACCTAAGGAGGAGTGATCCTGCTTTGTGTCGTATCTTATTCTATATTCTTGCCATATACCACGTCGTTCTCATCGTGCCACGCAGTTGTTTGTCGGGCACTGAAGAACTTTAGATTACCTCAAGTATATTTATCACGGAACTGTCAATGCAATTCGTTCTTTGGGATAACGAGGTTTCAATGAGGGTCAACGAAAATCTTGATACGTCGACAATGTACTTCGAGGTGCATTATCACCAGTAAACGAATAGCAAGTCGATGACCTCGCCATCAAGTACGCACTCTCAGTTAGTCACGGACTATGATCATCCAGTGTGCAGCTTGAATGACGCTTCTTTCCATCCTTTGACGCTCGCTACGCATAACATCTCCGACCTGCCCAAAGCTGTGAATGTGAGTGGAGCTCGTTGAAATTTTCTTATCTCTGACCAATTGTCTCTGACCGACCTAATCTTTAGCACATAATTTCCTCGGATTTCGCGATCGATCTGCCATCCGCAACGATGTGCTTGAAATTTGCTCACTCACAATCTCCTACTAGTAGAGGAGCGCACTGTGACAACATCTGCTATGCATCTTGAAAGTACTTCCAGGACGGCCGCGCCGGTGTAGCTCGACACACAAGGGCATAGTCGATTGCGCGAGATCTACTTTGCAGTCACGGAGATCTCGCATTCAGCGCAGCGGGCATAGGTTTGCCTATCGCAATAACAACGCACGTATTTCCTTTTGCTCCTCCTATGCCACACAGCCTAACCTATGATGAATTTCCGACGGGCCAGCGGGGATACTTTGCGGTCAGTAACAAGGCTGTTGCACATTCTTTGTAAATCTATTATTATCTCTCCCCCTCCGTCCCAGAATGCTCCTCCCGATTGCGCATGTCGTTAGTGCCGGTTTGCATCCTTTCTGAAAACTTCTGAAAGCCTTGTGCCTTCTTCTAGACTCGGAATACCTCATCTGTAGGCGAAGCTTACGCCACCAGCGATTTCGTGCTACGATCTCGCTGCTCGTCATCCTTGAGACGAAACATCTGCAAAGTCACGCGCATTACATCGGCCGGCGGACCCACCGTTTCTCGTATTTATTCAGCTCGAACGCATGAACGTATCCCAACATCCATCGCATCAAACACACACTGATTACAGCAACTATCAAATCAAAAACCGAATCAAAAACCGAAATCACTATGATCGCTCCCGTACCGCTCTTCACGCTCACGAACGGAACCGAAGGGGGTAAACCCTTGGAAGTACCCAGCGTTGGCATTGGGTACGTGACGTTCCATGGCGGTGGATACGAGGCCATGATGCTGAGTAGAGCTGACTTTCCTCTGCAGGTGCTGGATGGGATCTCCTGGTGGTGGCGAGGCGGTGGAGAATTTGGTGAAGACTGCGTTGAAGGTGTGTAATTTTCTCTCGACCGCGTGGTTTTGTCAGTAATTTGTTGTTTTCTCTCATACGATAGGCTGGCTACAGGCACATTGATACGGTATGTTGACTGCATATCAATTATTTCGAATTAAATTAAACTCATTAACATGGGAAAGGCCTTTGGTTACGGTAAGCCTTGCTCCTGCTCGAAGTCTTTGTAATATTTAATGATTCGATTTACAATAGCAAACGAGGAAAACGTCGGTAAGGCCATCCGCGGCTCGGGAATCCCTCGTGAAGAGCTCTTCCTCACCACAAAGCTCGTGTAGGTCTTCGACGCTTTCCTTTTGTACTTTGTTCTGGTGCTGATCGTTCGATTAAATAGTTGGGAAGCTCACGGCGACGTCCCCGGCGGATTCGAGGCCTCTCTCAAAGCATTGGACACGGAGTATATTGACTTGTTCTTGCTGCACTGGCCTCAAGCTGCCTCTAAATCTGGTATGTCGGGTATATGTGCATTGTTCCTGTTTATTAATAATGACATTTTCCTCGTCGTCTGTAGGAAAGTTCTTCCAACCCGATCAAAGCCCGACCTTCGTAGAGACGTGGCGCGAGATGACGAAGCTCCTCAAGACCGGTACGTTCATATATATGCCTATATGCGCATATAAGAGAAAATAAATACTGACTCGTATGCTCGCAGGCAAGTGCAAGGCGATCGGCGTGTCGAACTTCTCTATCAAGAACCTCGAGATCCTGCTCGCAAACACGGACGTCGTGCCCGCCGCAAACCAGATCGAGGTCCACCCATGCCTTCCGCAGTTCGAGCTCGTCGAGTACTGCGAGAAGAAAGGCATCCACGTCACTGCGTACTCGCCTCTCGGCCAACCGAAAGACTATCAGCCGAGCCCCCCGCTCCACGACCCCTCCATCGCAGAGATCGCAAAGAAGCACGGGGCGGAAGTTGGCCAGGTGCTCATCAGCTGGCTTGTGCAGCGCGGGTTGTCTGCAGTGCCCAAGTCCGCCAACCCGAAGAGGATCAAGGAGAACATCACGGTGCGTTGCATTCTCTTAGCTAGTGTAGGTTCTCTTCGAGTCTGATTTTTCTCCTTTCTCTAGCTCATCGTGTTGGACGACAAAGAAATGAAAACCCTGAACGACTTCCACAAGAAGCCTGACATGCACAGGAGCTTGTTGGATTATCACAAGGACGGGCTTGTGTGGGGTTGGACGTACGAACAGCTTGGATGGAACTTTGACAGCGATGGCTATGTTAAGGCTTGAGCAATTTATACTAGTGCTGTTGTAATGTCGAAGGGGATGGCATGGTGAACAAGACAATTTTAATGTATGAGACTACTACACGCACTTCGGTATTATTGAAAATCAGTAAAGAGGGAGGATGCGTTGGCTCTGTCAATTGCAGCGCAAGTCCCCATTTTATCGATCGACTTGTCCCCCTCCCTCTCCTGTGCATCCGACATTACAATTCCAGCGAAAAGCACCGAGGTACCCATGAGCATGAGAGAACTGACCCGCGTAACACACTGACAGCTAGCAATATGAAGTATAATGTTGGGAAAAAATATATCTACGTATTGTCTGGACCTTCCTTTTGTATATGCACTTGGCCATTGCCGCAAAGCGAGCACGCTCTGCTCGACCACATAGAATTTAAACATGAAGAATTTACTGAATACATGTACAGAGTTTTCCCTAGGCCCCTTCACGTGCTTAGATTTGCCTGCAAGAGTGTTATTTCATTCACATCATTTCCACCACCACCTCGCTGGAAAATCAATGAGACCGGATTGTTAGACCCATCGACGCCGAAGATCTGTAGCTGGTCTCCGCCACGATGTTGTCCACCAGCCTGACCAAACCACCAGTTGTTTGTCGCACCGGATTGCCCTTGAGCAAATCCGACATTTTGAAAGGTTGTAGCGACGATCTGATCTGACGATTTGAGTTGAAGCTGGAGCGTTCCTTTGAAGGCGAAGTTGAGTTCGCCTGCGCCATGTCCAAACGTACTTTCGGACGATTTGAAGTTGTTGTTCCAGAAGTCTGCAACTGCGCCGGATTTACTCCTACCGCAGTGGAATGTGAAGGTTCCCTCGTTGAACGAGAATTTGTCAGAGACAATGTTCTGCATACTGAGTATCTGGCCAACAAACGGCATGTTCTTCGGGTCCGTCTGACCATTCGTGATTGACCAGTCCTGGACTGTAAACTGTGAGCCCGAAGGGACGATTACGAAGTCACCGGCAAGTTTTATTGGAAAGAAAACATTGTTGTCGTGGAAGGTAGCGAAAGCGATAAGTTTCGAGGATGCTTGTTCCGCAGCGGACATGATTGCGCCCAATGGGTTGCCCACCGTGAGCGATGGGATGATCGAGGCATCAACTACGAACTGAAGACATTTCGAACGTCAGAACGACATGCGCGGATTCGATGAACTTCAACTGACTAGATTCGTCGTATTCTTGACAAGCGTGTTTTCATCGACGACTTGACCCACGGAGCAAGATCCGACCCAGTTATTCGAACCCAGGATAGCCGTTGGGTTGCCCACCAAGTTTTTCAATAAGGTGAGATCTGTCTTAAGCGAAAGATTTGGAACTGAGGGAGAATTAGTGTAACGATGAGAAATAGAAGAAATTTGAACACACCAAGAGGAAATGTTCTGGTAATTTCTGCAACAGCAATGAGGATGGCTTGCTTATCATCGGCATTGTTGAGCCACGGATTGGCGATTACTGAGATGTCAGAGGTAGGACTTGTCAGGCCAACGCGACCTTTAGAAACAGCGCCAGTTGAACTAAGCGTGATCAATTGATACAATCCATTTTATTCAAACATCGACTCACAGGGACAAGGTTATTGTGAATGCTTGACTGACGTTAAAATTGGCATTAGCTAGGAAGCCTTTACTCGAATTGAATCCCGGGCGGACGGTGCCTTGTACCTACACAAGATGTGAACCAATAATAGTGCAGGAACGACTAGAAAACTTACAAAACGAGTGATGTTATCTCCGGACTCGAAAGCCAGCCAGAAATTTGCTTTGGGAGGCGACATTGCAAGGACACCACTTTGATTCTCCAGATACTGAGAAACATCGGCTGGACGGGGACTCTGCCAAATATCGGCCCAGTTGTCATAAGAATCAATACTCGGGTGAGTAATCACCAGGTCGACTGAAGGGTTGTCCTGGACATTCATGCCCACAGGAAGGTCGATAAAATCAGAAACGAGAGGAAGAAGTGGTGCAGCCTCTGCATTATTTTGCACAAGGGCTATCATATCCGAAGGACCGATTCCGCTCTGGAAAAGGATGCGCGTATTTCCAAACACACCAGCAGATAGAACGACGCGAGCATCAGGACCGACGGGGATAAACCCGTTGCCCCCGAGAGCAGTGTTATTCGTGTGGACGCCCACAATGGTCGATCCATTGCGGGCAAGCGCGGTCACCATCGTATGAGTGACCATCCTGAAATTGCGACGCTGAGAAGCGGTCTGCAGATATGTTGCGACGGGGCCCCATCGCCTGCCCTCCTGAAACTGTGTAATTTTATGTGTCAGAATGTCCAACAGCGTCGCACGAGGGAAAATGAACGAACATTGAAGTCGCTGAATCCAAATACGAGGTCTTTCATGTTTGGGTTGCTATTGATAGATATATTGCTAAAGCCGTTCGGATGCAACACAGCTGACGTGATATTATAAACCTGTTCGAGATAGCGAAGACCGTCAGGGGATGTGGTGTCGCTCGAAGGAAGACGCTGCGTGAGCATTTGAGTGAACGGGGTGTGGTTCGTCCAAGATTTGGGCCATCCACTGGCATTCGCGAAATCTGAATCGGCAGGATACCAATACAGACTACGAGACTAGGTTATCATAAGTCGAATGCAGAAAGAGACAGTATTTACCCAGCATCGATCGCCGAGCCCCCGCCGACAAGGCAACCTGCCATGGAATCAATATCTGATATTCGTCAGCATTAAACATACAAGAATGCTCGTGGAAAGAACTACCGTTGCAGAACCAGTTTGTTGGGCCGCTGCTCCCAAACATTGCCGGAAATTCTCCAGGAATATCAAAGAGAGTCAACTTGTAATCGGGTGTGAGACAAAGATACGTATGGTGCGAAAAAAGGAGGTGCGTACATTTGTTCCCTGGGCCCAGGGAGGTACGTCAGTTCCGCCAGTCTGTGCAGTGCTCGGACCACCGCGCTCGAGGAGGAGGACATTCTTTCCAGCTTCGCTAAGTCGGTCAGCAGTAACTAGACCCCCTGGACCCGCGCCCACAACAATGTAGTCGTACGAGGGTTGGCATTTGCAAGTTGAAGACGAGAAGGCAGTCGATGCGGTTGAAACAGTCGAAAGAGACATCAACGACAATGAGGACTCAGGTGACGAAAGCACTTTTGATAAAGTCGAAACCGATGCTTTAGGCGAGGATGTCGACGAGAAGACATTCATGGAGGTAGATGTAATGGACGGTGGTGTGATCTGAGATACACTCTGACTTAGTGCTTGAGGACGAGGAGATTAGTTCATTATGGATGAAAAGACAGCTAGACGCGAGAACCTACCTGCAGAAGTAGACACCGTCACGAGTACTGCCAAAGCACGCTTGATGACCACCATCGCTGTTGAGTAGCAGTTCGACGAGAAATTCCACAAAAATAAGATTCACAATACACAGTAGCTACGTAGTATTTGAGCATGCTGAAATTTCGACGGTGATGAATCGACAAAACTCACTTTGCGAGTTGCTAGCCGGAGCACATGAGCTCTCTCAGCCAAAATTGACCATACATCACACTCTGAGGGATTTTGCAGATAGCCGGCACGCAGAACCTCGTCCCAAGAGCTGGCAATGATCCACACATGACCTCGTGCACGACGCAGAAGAGCAGCATATTTGAGGAGTTTGAAATTCGAATCCGCCGTCGAAAGGCCAGAGTGTACTCTGGACTGTCGAATTTGAAAGGTTCGAGTTCTTCACGAATGTATATCGTACGAGACATAGATCACCAAGAGTTAATCTGCGAGTGTCGGCCAGCACTTCGTTCCCTCTCGGTTGCTCACAGCTCGCAGCCCTTTCAAACCAGCGAACACCTCTACCACGGAAGATCCCGGCCATTATTCACACGACACTATGTACATGTACCGTGTCGGTTTCAGCGCTTTTTTCAGCGCCTGCCAAGTGCGTCCTCTATTTGCGGGCGGTAATTACACACAGCTGTCGACAAACTTCTCTTTGGCAATAGCGACAGCAGGAATTTGAAATACTACCTTCCTGTAGTCATGATCGAAGACACTAAAACTGCCGGTCAGGCTCACTGACTCGACCGACTAGGTAAGCAGAAGGTGAAGTGTATGGCCCTATGGGCACCGCTGTTACGCACATGAAATTGTATTCCCCTGATGATAGATAAGTCAATTTATCCAGCCTGAGCAGAGCCCAGGATCCTTCGGGAGATGAAGAAGCGAATGCGACGAAGAGCAAGAAGAGCTTGAAGGATCAAACAACGCATACTTTAGTTTTCGGAGAAATAACAAAACCATGACCAGTAAGAAATATTTGCCCGACGACAAACTACGATCTGCTTGGCTACGAACTTGAATTATTAGGCGTCTACAACGTGTTCACTGAGCTGCTTGAATTGCTAAGGTTTACCTGAACGAGTGCGACTTCATTCACATTATTTCCGCCTCTCTGAAAAACCATTGAAATCGGCTTATTGAACCCATCAACGCCAAAGATTTGAAGCTTGTCTCCACTACGATGCTGTCCTCCTTCCTGGCCAAACCACCAATTGTTTGTCGCACCGGATTGCCCCTGAGCAAATCCGACGCTCTGAAAGGTCGCTCGAACCGACTGATCTATCGATTGGAGCTGAAGCTGGAGTGTTCCTATGAAGGCGAAATTGAGTTCGCCTGCGCCGTGACCGAATGTACTCTCCGACGAGTTGAAGTTGTTGTTCCAGAAGTCCGCGACCGCGCCTGATTTACTCCTGCCGCAATGGAATGTGAAGGTTCCGTCTGGAAAAGGAGAGTCGGGATCACTGGTGGTCCCCATGCTGAGTATCTGCCCGAAAAATGGCATGTTTTTCGGGTCTGTCTGACCATTCGTTATTGACCACTCCTGGACAGTAAACTGTGAGCCTGAAGGGACGACTTGGAGGGCAGGGCCCGGGACAGGTGCAGTTGGGATTAAAACAACGTTGTCGTGGAAGGTAGCGAAAGCAATAAGTTTCGAGGAAGCTTGTTCCGCAGCCGACATGATTGCGCCCTCTGGGTTACTCATTGTGAGCGATGGGATGATCGAGGCATCAACTACGAACTGAAGACATTTCGAATGTCAGAACCGCAAGCGCGCAGTCCATGAACTTCAACTGACCAGGTTCGTTGTATTCATGACAAGCGTGTTTTCATCGACAACTTTACCAATGGAGCAAGATCCCACCCAATTATTCGAACCCAATTCAGACGTTGGGGAACTCAATAAACTTTGCAATAAGGTGAGGTTCGTCCTGAGCGTAAGATTCTCAACTGAACGAAAGTTCAGGGTGTCGATAAGACGGAAAAGGAAAATTCCAAACTCACCAAGAGAAGGCGATGCAATCATCTGTTGAACAGCGGCGTCGAGGATTTCTACATCGCTGGAGTCGCTTAGCCACGGATTGACGAGAACTCCGGCGTTGAGCGCAGTGCTTGTCAGTCCAATGCGACCTCGAGAAACGGCGCCAGTGGATCTTTGCGTGATCGATGAGTGAAATCCAGTGATATTTAATTCTTAGACTCACAGTGCGACGGTGATCGTGAATGCCTGGCTGGTATTGAAGAAGTCATTACTTAGGAGGCCTTTACTTGAATTGAATCCCGGACGGGCGGCGTATTGCAGCTGAACAAACCATCAGCAAGTTGATGGTACGATACAGACTAGAAAACTCACAAAACGTGTGCTTCCATCTTCGGTGCTGAAGGCCTGCCAGAAACTCGTTTTTGGAGGCGACATCGCAAGGACACCACTCTGATTCTTCAGATACTGAGCAACATCGGCTGGTCGAGGACTCTGCCAGACATCTGTCCAATTGCCATAAGAGTCAATACTCGGGTGTATGAACACCAGGTCGATCGAAGGATTATCCTGGACATTCATGCCCACCGGAAGGTCGATGAAATCCGACGCAGGAGGAACAAGCGATGCAGTCTTTGGGTTTTCTAGCACAAATTGTATCATATCCAGAGGGCCTATTCCGCTCGCGAAAAGGATACGCGAGGTTCCAAACACACCGGCAGAGAGAACCACACGAGTATCAGGACCGACAGGAATGAACCCATCGCTCCCGAGAGCCGTGTTATTTGTATGGACACCCACAATAGTCGATCCATTGCGTGCAAGGGAGGTCACCATCGTGTGCGTGACCATCCTGAAGTTGCGACGCTCAGATGCGGTCTGCAGATATGTTGCGACAGGTCTTTATCGCTTGCCCTCTTGGAACTACGCGTTTTCAAGGTGAGTTAAAATACTTGACTCCGGTGGAAGAGAAACCAAACAAACATTAAATTCACTGAACCCAAATACACGGTCCTTCATGTTTGGTCTGCTGTTGATGGATATATTGCGAAAGCCTTTCGGAATCAGGATGGTCGACGTGATATTAGCGACCTGTTCAAGATAGCGAACACCATCTGGGGATGTGGTGTTGCTAGAAGGAAGGCGCTGTATAAGCTTGTGGGTGAACGGGGTGTGGTTTGTCCAAGATTCGGGCCATCCACTGGCGGTTGCGAAATCTGAATCGGTGGGGTACCAATACAGACTAGGAGACTAAGTGATCATGAATCGAATGCGGAAAGGGACAATATTTACCCCGCATCAACTGACGAGCCCCCGCCGACCAGACAGCCAGCCTTGGTATCGATATCTGTGATATTCATCAGTCTTAAAGACACAAGAATGTTGATACAAGGAGCTTACCGCCGCAGAACCAGTTTGTAGGGCCGCTGCTCCCAAACATTGCAGGAAATTCCCCGGGAATATCAAAGAGAGTCAACTTTTATTCGGTCGCGACAGTGAGGTAAAGCGTATGGCGCGAAGAAAGAGGCGCATATGTTTGTTCCCTGGGCCCAGGGAGGTACGTCAGTCCCACCGGTCTGTGCAGTGCTCGGACCACCGCGCTCGAGAAGGAGGACATTCTTGCCAGCTTCGCTTAGTCGATCAGCGGTAACAAGACCTCCCGGACCAGCTCCTATGATGATGTAGTCATAAGAAGGCTCGCCGTGGCAGTCGCAATCGAACGATGATGATGATGAAGTGACTGTCTGCGCCAATGCTTGCACAGGAGGGTATCAGTTACTCAGACCTGAGACGATGCCAGTGGGTCGGAGCGATCACTTACCTATGACGGTAGCGAAAGCCAGTCCGAAGGCACGCCCAAAATTTGCCATTGCGCGCGAGCTGGTGATCAGCGACGCCTCCTGGATCACACTAGTACTTTATACCGAATCTAATTGCATTCAAATGCAAGCGCTCAGATAGCGCATAGGCAACTTGAAAGAGTCGAAATCTCACCTTTACTAAAGCGTCGAGAAGGACACTACCCGTATTGTGCTTGAATGGCAAGGTCTTCGATCATGACAGAGGCGATATTTCAAATTCCTGCTTCCTCTATTACCAAAGAGAAGCTCATAGCGAAGCTCCAGTTCGAGATTTGCTCCCACAGATAGAAAGCGTACACGCGTTTGCACCTAATCAGAGCTTGAATAGTCAGAGCTGCAGTGATCAAAGACTGAAAAGAGAGTCAACGGACGCATTGGCATGTTTTCTTATCACGATTACTGTACTATTACGACCTTAAGTTCATCAAGCATCACACGACGCGTGAACTGAACTCGCTTAGGCGCAAAAAACGCGTCACAGCGGGGTATGAACTTTGGCCTACCGCGTGACGATGTTTCGGTCGTCTATTATTCCCTACAAAAGGTTCGTTTTTAGCTCTTTTTACGCGGGCAAAAGTCAAATTTTCGCTCACCAACCTTTTGTTTAGGTGATTGGGTACGACTTTAGGCACAACTGTGCCTGTGGCATAGGTTCGCGAGGTTGAACTGAACCGCCGAACGCGTCACAGGCCGGCTTGAACTTCACGAACTTAGCTGGATCGGCGTCACGTACAAAAGCACTGAACCTAAGGTCGTAATAGTACAGTATCCTAGAACAAGCGCGAGAGCTTGCATTTGAGGTGAGATCGTATGCGATGTAAGGAACTTGAAGAGTAATATTGCCATGATTCGAGTCGCCGACACAAATTTGAAGTGCTGGAAAGTCGTCGGTCCAGCCTGAGTCGACTTGAACAAGTTGAACTGTTGAAGACTTTTCGTGGCACACGTGATGACACGACACACGCGCTCCTGGTCAGGTCTCCATCGTCTCTGCATCGAACCACCATTCCGAACATGATAATGTCGATCCCTACGCCTCTCGAACAACGAAATAACGGTACAGCACGGAAAAGGGATGCGGAATCGCCAATAACAAATCATGAGCAAGACATACCGCTGGCCAGGATTTGCAGTGGACCGCTGGCGGGTGGGCGGACAGTAACTTGGCGATCTGTGCCATGTGTCATGTCTTTCGTGAAGAGCTCGAACTTTTCAATTCAGCGGCATCGAGCGCGCTCTGGCCTTTCAGCAATGGAATCGAATTTCAAATTCCTTAAACATGGTGCCTACCTCAGCATGCGCGGGGGCATCTGTGATTCATTGCCTACTCTTGGGACAAGATTGCGCGCTGGCATTCCGAGGTAGTCTTTAGAGTGTGACCTGCGATGGTGAAGTTCTGTACAGAGAACTGGCTGGTCAGTTATCCTTACTGGCTCCTCCATTCCATTCATAACATTTATCCCCACAGTTTACTCAATTCAAGCGATTTGAGCGATGAATGGTACCCAACGAAGCGATAAGTAAGAAATGGGTCTTCTGGCGAAGATTTAAGAGGCACTTCGCTCCCTCGGCTTCGGGATCGTGATCGAGCGTGTTGAGGACCTCGTGGTTCGCGACGCTTCTACTCTCTGGTATCATTGCCTCGAAAGTGACATCACGAAGACTTCACCGGAAGAGCTGGGGTGGAAAGGTGTTGAGGCTCGCTGAGATGGTCGGGCTAGTGCCCTCGGGGACGCGGAAGGCGGGCGAGAAGAAAGCTTTGGTGGAGGATGGTAGGACAGAGGTGAGCCGGAATTGTATCATAAATTCTTTACCTTCATATTGAGACCTCTATTTTCCAGATGTCCGATCTTACGTACCATGTCATTTGGCAGGAAACTAAGGAAGAGTCTCGACGTCGCATATTATTCTTTATTCTTGTCAAATATCATGTCACTCTTTTATCCCTCACAGTCGTTTTTTGCGCTCCAAGGCCCGATAGAAATTACAGAGCTGACATTTCGATTTAGTTGTTGGATGTTTCGCTGAGCATTTCAACGCTGCGATCGGAGCGATCGGAGCTCCTTCTTCGTCTCAAAGCACTGGCCTCAATTTCAAGCTCGAATCCTCGAAAGCTACGTACAATAGAATTGCAGCTGAGTCCTTTTCATCTCGCTCAATTCCTTAGCTTGACCACTGAATATTTGTTTAGAATTTCAATTTGCACCAAGTGAGTCAAAAAATGACGCACCTCAAACTGTCCCGTTACAATTACAACGTCATTTGCATGGCCATTTCGTTGATTACTTGGTTAGTCGCTAATAAACTCGACGACACCAGGAGCTTTTACCACCGATCTCACAAGTATCAAAGATGAGGAGGTTGCCGGCGTATTATACAAATCGAAGGCAGCCATCGACTCACACCGACAAGAAGTTCAAGAACATTTGCGCTCGAGGGCCACTATTGTTGAAAGGAGTGGGTGCCGGTCTGCATTTCGCAATGTGTATTTTCGGTCCTACATATACGCCCGCACGACGAGCATAATGTTTTCCGTAGCTCTCACAGAATTCAAGCGTCGACCACGCGTCGATTATTATGATTGGAGGAGGCTTTCCGGTCAGTACTTCGATAGCTTTAAATGCACGTCGTTTGAGTACTATCTGATCTTCCTTCTCATTCCTCGTCAGTGTAAAGATCGTTTGCGCACTTTCTTGTGGTTTCTGAAAGGCGTGCGTCTTCACTTAAAGAATACCTCTCAGTGGCAAAACGGCGACACCTGGAATTCGTGCTACGTTCTCAATCGGGTTCGTCATCTGCGAGACGAAAGATATGCAAAGTCCGTTGGGGAAGAAAGTATTGTTTCGCGTATAAAACACGGACACCTCGCTCTTCAATGTCTACTGATCGACAACTACACTGACATCAACGCGTCCGATATAAGAAATCAAGGCCCTCATGGCCGCTAGCGTACCCATCTTTCCACACGAACGCCACCGAAGGGGAAGCCTGTGAAGAGGCCCGGTGTTGGGAGAGGGTACGTCGCTCAACATGAAATCTCACCTAGATCAGAAGAGCTGATTTCACTTCGCTCGCGTAGGTGATGAATTGTAATTCCGGGTGGTGGCGAGAGAGCCGAGAAGATGGTGAAGATGGCACTGAATGTGAGTTTTGTCTCGTCCGGTCGCATTGTTTTAAGTGGGATATTTAAACCTCTTGTATGCCAGAATGGTTATTGGCATATCAGCACGGTTTGTTCTACGTCCTCTGAGTGCTGTGGGTTTCGCTCATTCAGACCGTCAGGCCCCTTTCCTCCTCCTCACAAGTTTGCGTCAAAGTACGGTACAAGTAGGCTCGAGATAGGTTCGGAACAAGCCGCTTCCGCCGGCGCGGTTCCTTCACCGGTTTTACCGGTGACCTTCGTTAGAAGGGGCTTGCGACAAACTGACGATTTAGACCCCTTCATCCCGAGCACTCTTTTGATCAACATTGGCTCGAAACTCCAAAAGCAACAGCTATAGCACGTACAACACATCCTACTCGTATTAAATATGATTTTTGCTTTATTTTATGTAGACGAGAAATAATTGAATAGTGCTTCGCACAGGAGGCTTATCTACGCAAGAAATGCAACGTTAGCATCAGGTAAAGCGTCGATCGCCGTTACGAGCATCAATTTCAGCCAGTATTGTTGCCTAAGACATCTTGAAAGTTTACCAGGTGCAAACGTATGTGTAAAGGAGTATCGAAAGTCAAACTAGAGTGACGATGTTAGTCCTGGCGACAACGCACAGTCGACGCGTTGAACACATTTCTGACGCAAACGGGTAAAGTTCCGCACCTTCGAGCCTCTCCATGTCGAACGTCCGCTCACCTTTTGCACTTGCTTGCACATAGTGAGGTCGTATAGATAGTAGGCAGGGCACGTACGGAGTTTGGAGGTCAACAGAGCATAAGTTGTAAGTCTGTGATTTATCCTTCCAGACCATTCAAACCCAGTCGGAAAGGTCAACTTGGTCGCGTTCTGCGTATTTTACTTTTGCACAGAAATTTTATATCTCTACATATTTCTCAAGACAGATCCATCAGCTCAAGGTCTGAAAAGTTTCAAGGAAAACGATGATGTTGTGAGCCCAGAATCGAGGCCGGGGTGAAGGGGTCGAAACCGTCAGTCTGTCCCAAGCCTCTCTCGAAACGCGTTTCTCGATTGATGCGGAGCTTCCCGGAGTTCAAGCTCCGCATCAATCGAGAAGCGGCTTGTTCCGAACCTACGGTACAAGCGGACGAACTCAATCGGGAAACCCCGAAAGTGTTCTGTTTCCTGCAACGTGCGGTTCTTGACCGCGAACGTCGAGGATAGTGTTCGTCCCTCCCGTCCCGCTCTTTCCTCATTATCTATCCTATTAAATACTTACTACGTCCTTTTCCCCACCCACCCACTCCTTTAGTAGCGCGTTCGTGCGAGACGACTAACCGAACGCGCGCCAGAGCAAGGGCCATTTGAACGAAGGCCTCTGACCTCTCACCCAGAATCATAGCTAGATGGAGTACAAGTGGTTTCATTATATATGATTGTATTTTATATCACTTCGCGATGTGTAGCTTGGCAGGATGCGAATCGGGCATCCCTCGAGAGGAGATTTTCGTCACTACAAAGTGTGTGGATGTTTTCGGATCCTTTTTCTCCCTTGCTTTTTTTGCTTGGAACCAAAAAGCGGTGGTTGATCTTCAATATCGTAGTTGGGAGGCCCATGGCAACGTCCGCGACGGCTTTGAGGTCTTTTGGACACAAAGTACATCGACTGGTATTTATTGCACTGGCCCCATGCCGCTTATGATAATATCTTCCCTGACAAATAGATAGGTTCTTACCGACTGCGCGGAAACCGACGTTCGTTGAGATTTGGCGCGAAACGACGAAGCTTCTCTGCAGCGGAAAATGCAAGGCGATCGGCGTGGCGAATCTCTCGGTGAAGAATCTCGACATCTTGCTCGCAAATACAGACGTCGTGTCGCCGTCAACCAGATCGAAGTTCACCCGTGCTTGCTGCAGGTCGAGATATCGTCAAGTACTGCTGGGAGAGAAGGGTTCACGTCACTGCATATTCGCATCTTGGTATACCTCTCCTTACTCAATTTTTTGCTAATTAATCACAAACTATTTGATTGATTCACCGTTGATAATTTACTAAAAGTCAACCGACAGCTTCTTTTCCGAGCCCCCCTCCTCACTGACTCTACGATTGCTCAGATCGAGAAGAGGCACGGGGTGGCGGTCGGGCAAGTCCTCGTCAGATGGCTGGTGCAGCGTGAATTTCGTCGGAGCCTAAGTCAGAGAACGAGGAGAGAATCAAACAGAACATAAATATTGCCGTAAGTGTCTTTCTTCCTGTTTAAATCGTCTGCCTTATGTCTTTTTCAGCTCATCAAGTTGGACGGCAAGGATGTCAAAGTCCTAAACAGGCTGCACGAGAAGCCTGGAACGCACTGGAGCTTGATGCAGCTTGATGGGCCAATTGTGATGGACTATCACAAGGCCTGGCGCGTTTTTGGACGGACGGGGGTGGGATATTAAAAGCACTGACATCGACGGATATGTTATCGCAAAAGAGCTTAACCGATTACTGAAACAGCGAATTGATTATTATAAGCAGCATGGTGTAAAGAGTGTATGATCCCTTTCACAAAGGGATCGATGAAGGAATGTTAGTCCATCTCATTGCTCTTTTATAACCATCTTGTTTCTTCGACTCAAGGCACCCAGACAAGACAGGTAAGCGAACTGTGTGGTCCGTACCGAAGGATACCGACGAAAAAAAATCGAGAGCGTCTTCATGACGAAGACGCTTTACCTCCTCGAGCTCAGGCACCTCAGCGACGCACATCAATGACAGTGTAAATAACGTACTAGTAGTCACTATGACACGTATCAACCCGTTTCCAACATGAATACTATGAACGTTTGTCGTAGATAACTACATTCTGAATATGACATATGACATTCGCACCAAATTCATCCCATTCCAATTTCTCCTCAAGCTTCATACTCTTCGTACTAGACGTGTCATTCCGCTGCGAATCACCCAATGCTGTCGTCGTCGTCTTCCGACTCGTAATCACCGAGGAAGAATGAAAACTTTCTCTGAGCAACTCCCGGGTCATATACAGCCTCTAACGAGACCAAGTCTTCATCGTCTGGGCCCGTTTTTTCCTTTCCTTTCTCCTTCGCAGATATAATAGCGACGCTAATGATGAGAATAAGGATCAAACCCCATCCCGTTCCAGTAACCGCCATTTGTGACATGCTGTGTGAACGAAAGCATGTGAAAGCGACTGCCACCACGAAGGAGAGCATTCTGAATAAGACATGCGTTAGGCGAAATTTGAAGGACGCGAGCACTTCAAATAAAAACTTACGACCAGACAAGTAGCGCAAAAGGAAAGCTAAACAAAAGTGCAAGGATGCGCGGGCGCCTCCGTCGAATAAACTGAGACTGAAGGAGTGTAACCGTAAGAATGTAGCAACGATGCTCGGATTGATGCACCACGTACTGCGAGGTAACCGGCTTCTTCTTTCGGTTTGAGATACCGTCCAAGAAGCAGGCTGGTGGCTATACTACCTATACTTGTGATGATAGACATCTGGCTTGCAACCTCTGGAACCGTTGTAATGCGTCCATCTTGCCCTGCTTCTTCAGGGGGCCCTGAAACAACCGGAACCACCAAGAAGGCCACATTGGCGGTCAACAGGACAGTAGCCTATCAGAACATATTAAGCTCTCGCGTCAAAGTGGAGGGTATTTGGAGACGTGCTCACGTAGATCACGAGTCCGTCCCATTCCCCCGCCGCCTTCGTGACGAAGGTCTTCCATGAACGATCCAGGACTGTGTTGTCGATCCATATGTTATGAATATTCTGTTCAATTATCCTTGGAGCATAAAATAGTAATATGGATAGATAATCCACAATACGCTTTTCAAAGTGCTCCTTTGGCGACATTTTCTGGAGTGGACGGCATCTCTGACTGCGGGATAATCGGCATCCTCGACATCCGTAAAAATTAGAGAGGCGTTCGTAAACTAGATGAAAATGAATTCTCAACAGCATTCAAGAAATTTAAGTAAGAACTGACCAATTAACGCCATCAGACGAGCTGGGTGAAATTAGCATTTGAAAGTATGAAAAAATAGACAAATAATCGTAAGCGTACCAACAAAACTTGTGATATAACTTCGATTAGCTTCTTCTTCTTCGTTGTTTCTGTCCTCCCACTCCATAGGTTCGGTGTAATGTTCTGTGGGTTCGTCTTCCTGGTCTGGAGATTCCGGATTCTGTCCTGCATCCTTATAAATTTTTTCGTCATAGTATCTCCCCGATTCTGGGAGGCAATCGTGAGACGCCTCGCAAGTAAAGAAGAAAAAAGGGTAAAATTTTACGAAAAAACTCACTGGTAACGGATTCAACTATCTTCCGGTACACCTCCATCTCATTCGGAGAAAAGGTATACATAGATTCTCCCGGTATCGCAGTCATTGCCGCTACAAATTCGGAGAGTCGTTAGTTGACAGTAAATTCAATTTCAAACTGACTTGCAACTAACAAATGGTGTTGTAGTCCAAAATACTACGCAATTCGTCGACCGTCTTCCGAGGAATGCGATGTCCGTGAGGAAAATAGCTGACATGCCGCCAGTATTCGGATTCGAAACTGTGCCCTGTGAACTGTCTTCTCAAGTTCATATGGTAATGCAATATTAGAGAACGTACGCATGTGTGTTTTGACTGCAGATGCTCTTAGTTTCAGGCCTGACCGCTCCCAGCGAATTCCCCCAAGTGCGTTGACAAGCTCGGTGCAGTCAACCTTGTGTAGCCAGATTAGCGATCGCCTTGAATGATCCGCCGCGTAGTAAAGCCATCTTTCGACGTTTTGCCCCAAACTTGGCAATCTACTGAGAAATATGTCTTTCCCTGATAGATTTACCTTCAGTTCATCCGCCAAAGAGATCAATTGATTCGCTGCATCGTCAATTGCCCTTCGACTGTCGACTGTGTCGACCGCGTCCTCGGTAACAAATGCGAGGGACGAACCGGGACTGAGAACCCGCTTTGAGTGAGAGTAAATTGGTCCATCCGGGTGTACTACGGTATCCCATCTTGAAGCTTCACCATCGCCAGGAAATTCGTCGCCCTCTTTGAGCAGTTCGCCCGAGGCGTCCACGGGCGCTTGGTGTGGTGGGGACCAGTAGAATTGCGAGTTCGGAGATGCATACGGACTACACGTTGTCAGTTTTATTTAAAATGCGCAGAGAACCATCTTTACATGGTATTCTCGGGGTTCACGTCGTATCTTCTTAACTTTGTAGGCCACGTGACGTGGAACTGAATTCTATTTCGAAACGTTCATCACCATAAAATCAAAAGTTCGACGCGACATACCTCGGACGACCACGACGTCCTTCATTCGCCATCTCTGTCTAACCCTTAAGCAAACTGAAATGCATAGTCAGGATATCACGAAGTGAATTCGAGACGCTATCGATGCTCACCAAATGCTTCAAGAAAGAACGCAGAGCCGCCTGGTAGAGGGGGAAGAGGTCGCGGAGAATGAGCCAGAAAACACTCTTGTCGTGCATGATCCTGGCCCGTATAAATACCCGTCATACCCTCCATGAGAACGTGCTTCCTCGTTGCAATATTAATGTTCGAGACTATCGATGAAAGAGAAGACCCAGAGAGGGTGGACTTGTGCACTTTCGAGTCCCACGTCGCGGCGAAATTTTGATTCATTACATGTACATGACACTTGCTTCGCTGCATGGAACGAGAAGAACTACTCACATTATTGCCGTTTGCAAAAATAATGTCGTTGGGCGAAAAAAGAAACACTTTCCACGCCAGCTCCGAGCAGTCCGACGCGGCGCTAAAGGACTTCGGAGACCAGGCCGACGGGCGCTTGGCTGGCGCTCAATCATCGGAATCATCGGAGCGCCCCGGCAATGCGCGCTTCCTTACCAGAAGTGGTTAAATTGACACCTTTTTAAGAGATGACATCAGCGGTCGACAGCTGAATCAGCTGAGTTCTGTTCTCACCCGCTGTTCGGAGCAGACTGCCCGAGGTTCCGAAACGAAAAGATTTTTTTGCCCAACGACATTATTTTTGCAAACGGCAATAATTAATAAGGGTACCAAAGATGTTGCCAGCATCGCAGTCTTGTAGTAGTTGGCTTGTTCCAGCAGGAATTGCAGTGCGAGGTTCCAGGATAGCTCAAAAAAGCTGTCGGAATCCCTGGAATCATACCTACCAGTCTACCACGTGGTCGCAGCAGGTTTGTTGAAATTGGCTCGTCGCGGAAATAGTCGCGAGGGGACGCTTTCTACTGATAACTCCTGAACTTGAATAAGGGCCGCGCTTCGCCAGTAACCCCTTGGGTGGATGAGAATTTGACGTATGTGCGTCAAAAGTGACTTGGATACTTGAAACGGAGCCTGTCCTTTCCTGAAGAAAGTGAAATCTTGAGAGAGGAACGAAAGAAAACGGGAGACGGAAGCAATTGAAGTCATTGCAGTGCCCACCACGAAAGGACGTGATCTTTCGAGTACATGTACGTAAGCAAGCGGACCCCGAGCACCTCAACTGTTGAGGTGCTCGGGGTCTGGAGCTATCCGCCCCTTGAGCCCCTTGTCTCTTACTACTGCGTCCAAACGGTCGGGAATTGAATTTCCAATATTCATCGACAACCCCAGGTATAAGCACTGCACCATATAGACTCTTATTATTCTAATATTAATGCTCATGGAATCAAGCTGCAAGTTACTCTCTTTGTCTCGTTCTCTGTACGCCAGTCTATCACAGCACAGGAGCAACCTGGATACTGTTCGTATACAACATGCCTCGGCCTGCTCAATCAACCTCGAATGCCACATCCATGAATTTGATCGCCTTAGAGGAGGAAACGACTCTGAGGTTATTCTTTCCCGTTGAATCTTATGATTTTGACCAACATTCTAATTATTACGCTTACAGGGCGTTACTTCTTCAAATCAAGGTAATTTCTCGTCTTTGATAGCTCGCCATCAATTGACTGCTAGCTCCGAACTCACTGACAGAGAACGCTGAAAGATAAAGGTCTAAAGAGTGTTGAGCTCCGGAGGTGCGTAACCCATCAACCAATTCCTCGTAGTCGCGTCTGATAACGTTGGCTCCAGACAAATATTCAACTATTTGACTGAGCAGCAAGAATTCGACGACGCGTGGTACTTCCCTGTACAACGTGTTCTCGACTTCAGTGACATTACATATTGTTGGGATAATGCCTTTTTTCTTTCATCCGCGAACTCGAAGGACAACTCGAAGAACAAGCCATTTATTATGCGGTTTGTCGGTATCCTCGCTTCATTGAAAATAGAAGCGACGAAAGTCTCCGTTGGCATAGAACCGTTTGGACAATGGAAGACTGGTTTCACTTCCCTTCGTAATCAGCTGGGTACGACGGCAGAATATCCATCGATTCGACCATATACTGATGCAATTGGTTTTTTTCCTATAACACCGCTAGGCATGTCTTTCACTGACGAATGGTCGGACAAAGTAATGGTGGAAAGGACGAAAGAAGGGAACGATGATCTTAAGGTGGCTACATATATGATCGCTCTAGAAGAGGCAGTACCTGACTGTCAATCCATAAAGGCACTATTCAAAATAATTTCTGACAAGACTGGGGATTTCGAGACATTGGACCCCTCGAAGATAAACCCCGGGGACGTTGTGCTGATTGAAGCGCGAATTAGACGGGAGCCGAAGGAAAACACACAGTCCAGTGCGTCCGACACTACTGGTACTAGTGTACCGAACCAGACACCTCCTGTGCCGCCGACGGGCACCAGTGTCCCTTTATCATCGCACCCTGGCGGCCCGACATTGCCAGTTCAACCGGGTAGAGACGCTATTGTTGAAGACGAAGCGAGAGGACGGAATTCAAATGATGTCCCCAACAATTCCGTTCAGGAAGCCCTGGTAGACAATTCGAAGAATAGGAGGGTAAGAAGTTTTCTTGTCCGTTTTGGTGGACGTCAGACAAATAGGGGAAGTATTGTTGCGGAGGCTGGACAGAACGCAGGGAATGTCTTCATCGCTCCAAGATTGGGTGAGATAGCAGATAGGGTTGGACGAAATTTGGAAGAAGCTGTCGTTCCGAAAAGGGATTTGAAAAGAACGCCAGAGATAGTTGTCACATTGGATCTCGTCACAGTCATACTCCTTGGCAGCGCTAGCACGTAGCTTTCAAATCAGATTTTCCATTGCAGTTCCTCGCGTACATGTTTTGGCATCCCTTGGTTGAAGAAACACATTTCAAATATTGCACATGCTGCCTGCAACCCCCCACAAAATTCAATGTCAACTGCAAAGCAGACAGCAAGACTCGAGCTCTACTCGCCCGGTTTTCAAAAGTTAAACGTACTAATTTCGGAGGGACTATTTGTCCAGCTTGATAAGCTGATAAACGAATCGCGAGGTTCAAGAACGGACGAAAAGAATTACACTGGGAGCAAAAACCACCCTTGAACTATGCAAAATGCTGGGCAAAATTGATAGGTTAAAATCTTGCTTGCATTTTGACCGTCAAATGTATTGATTTGACGAGTATTTACCTTTTATATTCCGTTTTGCCAACCTTTTGCTCTGGGGGAAGGACGTTATTGTTCCCAGTGTTATTAATGTAAGCAAGGAATTTGAGAGCGATCGTGACCTCATTTTCAGGACTCGGAACCACGCTGCAACCGGCTGTTAATAGTGATCTGCGCGGTATAGGCGATCTGTTTGTTGGTTACATTGGTGAATAGGAGACCGCGGAACGTAGGGCGTGGTTGACCTTTCGAATGAAAAATATTCATAGCTAAATTGGGAACCGAGAGGAGGACCACGAAGAGGAGAATACGCAGCGACGCTGCTCTATAAGCTCGAATTGCGGTGGGCAGGATGACTTCGATTCTGCGAACAGAATCTTGAGGTTCTCGACTGAGAAGTTCGACACGCCAATCGCCTTGCATTTACCTGCATGTATGCGGATCAATATGATGATTTAGCTGAAACCCGAGTCGAGGAGCTTCTCCACATCACGCCACGCCTCGACGAAGGTTGGGCTCTCTCTGTTCAGGGGAAATGAACTCTCCTGAAAACCCTGAAACCGACAAATGACGGATTTGTTATAAATCGAAGCTATTCATTTTTTTAAATTTCGTACCAGACGTCGACGCTGTAGCTCCCTGAGGCCAGTGGGGGAGGAACAATCGATGTACTTCGTGTCGAGAATTTGGAGAAGAGGTTCCGAAGTCGTCGATGACGTCTCTATACGCTTTCTAGCGGCAAAGCTGAACGAAGGAGAGAATGGAACTTAAAGCTCATCCTGCGGAACGCCAGACTCGCAGATGACTTTACCGGCATGCTCCTATTATCCAGTAAATCATAGATCACTGATAGATCGCTGGGGGACAATGTGAAATACGCACCACAACCAAAGCCCTACGTTCGAAAGGAATAGACTCAATAATCACGAATCGATACGATTCGTATCAATGTGCCTTTTGTGTTCTTTATTTCGAAGACATTTAAATAATGGATCCGACGCAAAGAAAGTAAAACGTACCTTCACCGCCATCTTTATCATCCTCTCGACTCGCTCTCCCGCCGTTGTAGAAACCCATTTAGCACCTAGCAAAAAGTGAGAGTGCGTAAGTCTCCGAGAGCTCACAGCATCCATGTGCGTACCACAATTGATGCTCGAGCACGGAGGTAGCGGTCATGATAGCGCTTACACACTGGGAAAGACGATGTCCTTGGCGAACAGAGGGTGGAGAAGGGATTTCGAAGAGCAAATGTTTGATGTCACAGTGCTCCTGAGGGTGCGTCATCGTCTACCGATTTTCTGAACTTTTTGCTGTCACTAAAATGACGAACGAAACCATAGCATGGTGGTGCAGTCATTGCTGTTAGGACGATCATACCAAAAGACGCAAGACACGAGAAAAATAAATGAATAGCAAAGTGACGCAAAGGAACGGGACAGCACTTGAAAAACGTAGTCAGACTTTTCGTTCAAAAATCAAACATTGCATGGCACTGACCGAAAAAAAACCAACCCTCGACGCTGTGAACCCCAGCGGAGTGTCATGATCCGGGTCCATATTCAAGCTGCAAAGCATCTTTGCGGAGCATAGGTATACCGCGACGCACAGGACAAAGTGAGTCGGGGTTTTCGGAAGGCAAGCGGGCGCCCACTGGTACCCACAAAGTTCCTCGGCCTGCGAAGCGTTAGCGATGAGACAATGTGAATATTGCGGATAATAGAGCAAAATGAAAGCGGTAGAATTAGGAGCGTAGCCATCGCACGCATTGACCTGAGCTGAGATACTATACCTGTATATCGCAGACGTTCAGATACGAATAAAGAGAAGGGAGACAAATACAATGTATTGTCATTCAACAGCGGACAATACATGTATAAGGAAACAGCCGCAACAGCACAACTTCTTTCCTTCTCTAATGAAACGAGTGAAATGAATGGGTCATACAAAAGCTTGTATCACCGCCCACACAACGTTGGGAAGAGAAGACGAAGAGAGAAGGGAAGACGAATTTGTTAGCGTGACGAGACGGGAAACTCTATTTTGGGCTGAAGCTTCACAGCTCAGAGTCGCAGGAACACGGTCCCAGTAGAGTATTCTCCGAGGTGGTGGTATCTCCCAAGGAAGTCTGGCCTCTTCGATGCAAGGCACTCGAAAAGGTGATGCGCGAGACACATACCGTCCGTCCGTCGCCTTTGGCCTCGGGCATCGTTGTGGGTGTCGGTGTGATCGCGCGCGTCACTCAGGCTGCTTGATGTCGCTTGCGGGATACCCGACCACGATGCTGCACATCTGCTGATCCCTTTCGGTCTTCGCCACGAATGGGTGATGCAGCTGTTAGTCGACGCTGATCGAATGACGACGGTCGTTAATTGTTGTGAAGAGCGAGAGCGGAAGGACAACGAGTTGTAACTATCCGCGAGAAAGCGACGAGGGAAGGTGATGTGGGCAAACACCACCCTAGCTTCCAATGGGGTATGCTAATTGTGGGTCTTGGGACCTTGGGACGTGGGGCAGTTCTCATGGGTGCCGGTTTGTAGCTGGAAATAATAATGTCGAGAGGAGACTTACAAGAGTGGGATAGACCGTCGTTTCACGTCCGAAATCTGCTGACAGCGTTCGCGTCCGCATGTTTTTTCCCTTGCAGCTGAACTCCCCGATCAGACAGTCTGTCGGCAGCTCGGGCACGCGGGAGATCCGTCGTCCTGCTGCGTGCTGAGATCCCTGGTCTAAACTGGGGGCGAGGCTGGTCTCGGGAGCGCATTGAAATGAATGCAGACGAAATCATGATCGAGCCAGACGTCGTCGCCGCTGCAGGCGGAGCGAGGAGCGACTGACATGATGCACCGGCCTCTTGCTCAAAGCACGAGCACGCCATAGGGATTCCTGTGCAACGTTATAGTTATCTTGAGACAAAGTTCCGAGACAAAAGAAAAGAGAAGAGATTGCGGACGCACTTTTGGGTGATCGCACAGAAAAGGCTCCTATCAGAGTTACTTTGCGTTCCTGTGCTTCGTGCTTCTTAGTACACCGCGGCACATTTACACGGATTCGAGACGACGTTCACACTCCTCGACCATCCACGTCGGGCAGCGTCGTCGCAATGACCCTGGATCCCAGGATCTAGAGTTAGAACAGCGCATGGATCTTTCTAGAGTGCAAACCTGAGAGCTGCAAAGCATCAAAGTTCATGTAGATGTGCATTTCATCTTGAAGAAAACGTGAGGTGACCTTGAAGGAGATGTGTTGCCGTCGTCGTGCTCGTCGTGCTCGCCGTCGTCGTCCGCAGTTGTGGTGAGGCCACGATCTCTGTGGAGACCTCCAATGGTCAGGCGCCTGGAGCGCGGGGGCGGGAAGTCGGAGATCGAATCTACTCGCATTGCCACAGGGCCAAATACTGTCATGTGGAGGGCGGAGTTTGAAAAACGAGGGTACAAACAAGCGTAACTTTGCCCAGGCGCTGCCCGTCTTATTTCATCTCCCATCATTCCACTCGTTCCGCCCCGTCCTCAACATCGTCGTCGTCGTCTCCGTCGCCGCCCTCAACGTCCCCAACGCCCTCCCAACGTCGCTAGCGACATGCTCCTCGTCCAACATCCTCAACACATTCCAATGTCGCCGTCGCTCATGCCTGTAAGGTTCAACTCTCACAACCACAGGCGCAATCCTTCTGCGCCAGCCGCCGTCGTCCACGTTCAGGCGACGAAGGTTCCTGGTCTTCTCTCGCTCTCCAAGCCCCAGCTGCAGGTTCGTTCAGGTTCGGTGCCAGGCAAGCACGCCACGCCGCGTCAGCCCAAGTCTAAGGTTGCACCCGCCCAAGCGACGCCCGACTCGAAGCAGCGAGGGAGAGGAAGCCCTGCGAAAGACAAGGCGACAAGGTACGTCGACTGGGACAGGCTAGGATGAGGCTGGTTGAACTCGATGTTGTGCGCAGATCCTCTTCAAAACCCCGTGCTGGCCATGGGAGACGTGCCCATCAGCCGTCTCCTCCACCACTTCAGTCCCCTACGGAGCAGGTATCTTCTCTCATTCCCACTTCAGCGACCGACGACGCCGCCACTCCTAAAGCTTCATTTGCTACTTTACCAAAGGCATCCACGCCTTCTCCTGTATTGTCCTCACCATCAGGACGTCTCGCGAAGCGCAGGAATCGCGGTGTAATACCCTTCCCCCAGATTGATTCTTCTGCTTCTCCAACCCCTGCCAACAATCCTAAGCAGCCTCTTTCGCCCTCGCCGATGCCAGCTGCGAAGTCAAGCAAGCCCGTCTCTGCTCCCATGGCCGTTCCCCAGGCGAAAAAGCAGTCGCATGCTCCTGAGCCACACCCGATCTCACGCTCAGACCCGGTGAAGTCGTCGTTCCCACGTATGGCGCACCGTCGTGCTAAGCACGGTGTACCGTCCGCAGAGCTCATGTTCCCTGTCTGCGACGACGACTCTGATTCAGACCGTCCCTCGACGCCGTCGCCCCTCCGCTCTCACAAGAAGGGCCTGACAGGCTCGAGCAGCATGACCGCCATCTTCGACCATTCGGCTCAGGCCGATGTCGATGGGTTCAACAATCACATCGGCTCCTTGACTGCTCCTTCGACCTCGGTTCGTCGCACTTTTGCGACCTCGACGCCGTCAGCATCTTCCTCTAGCGCTACCCGCCGCCCCTCTGGTCACAAGCGTGCACCCAGCTATCCCACCGACTCGATGTTCAATCTTCCTTTCGAGTCCGACAGCGAGTTGTCTTCGAGCACTTCTTTGAACTTCAAGAAGATCGATGCAGATACCAGCGCGCTTTTCGGCGGACTTGGCAGCGTCAGTGGCGGCATTCGTCGTCCCCGTCTTCAAAGCGCTTCGAGGTCGGCAAGCACTCCGAATGGCAAGCTCCTGTCCGGTGCATTCGCGTACGCAAGTTCTTCGTTCCAGAACAGCCCGAGTCCAGAGCAGCTTCCTCCTCCGAGCTTCATGTTTGGAGCGCCTGGCGAGGCAGTGGCACCTCTCGCAGCTTGAGGCAGTGACACGGTATGCGGATCCATTTGCATCGCTTGACAGAGTTCTTACTCTTTTCTTCTTTTAGGTTGAATCCGTTTACGCGTCGAACGCGATATTTTATATCTTCTTTTTAAGGATTAACTATCGGATTTCGGCGCTTACAACTCGCTCACTTTCGTTCTCATTCGACAATCTTCCACCTGTATTTGGTTTCAACATCTCCCGGCTAGGCGATCTCGCTCAGGACACCCGCACGCTCTCTTGCGCCGAATCCATCCGATTGGCGCCCTATTTTCTATCCTCAAGAAATCCTCAAGAAATCACAGCTTCAATAATCGACCTCGTAGTTAGCTTTCTCTTTCTTATTGGTCTCGATCCGGTGGTCTTCAAGTTTTCCTCAACAAATCCAATGTGCCAACAGAACTCGCATCTCGCATTGCTGTCTCGCATCCACCACGCTCCCTTTCCTCCAACTTTACTCCAAAAACCCCAATACTTTATTTCAGCCTAGACCGATTCGGAGTTGGGGGCGCTGGTTGTACGACTCGCCTATTTATCCTACGTCGCTCTCCGCCGAACCTATCCACTCGACAGTGGACCCATGTCGACAATGCATCCACGTTGCGGAGGACGAGGGCATCACAATGTAGCACGCCCCTCGGTCTCATTTCACGAAAAGGATCCTTCTCCTCGTTGCTCTCGGGCGTCGAGCAGGGGATTCACGGTTGCTTTTCTCACTCTTCATTGGTCGCATCTTTCTTATGGGTCTTTCTTCTTCGACTGGTTTGGTTCGGTGGCGGGTGCCACATTGCTTCATTATTATCAACATCAACCCCACCTCCTTCAACACATTCAACACATTCCCGAGATGTGATGTTACGATTAGACGACGCTTGGAGTGTGAGCTCCTACATTCCCCTATTTATTCATTTAACCTCCAACTTCTTTCCCCAACCTCGCCGCACGCGCTTCTCTTCCTTATCTTATTATTCCCGCGTCGAGGTTGGCCACCTGGTGTATTCGTTTGGGTTCGTTATTTTGGTGTACGTTTTATACTCCTGTACCAACAATTTTCTCCCCGTACGTATACGCCTTTTGCATCTCCCATCTTCCCCTTCTCCCATCCCCCGCTCGCATTCTTCTCATACCTCATCGTGATTCATCGCATCGCTTTTGTTTGCTCGCAGTGTATTTCTACTCTCTCGCATTCCCCCTCATCCGTCGGACCCTATCCTAGAGGCATTGTTCATTAGTGATTCATCTTCTCATCTTTTCTCCTTCCAACCCCTTTCATGTGATTCATTTAATGTTTATTGCCATCCTCCTCCTCCTCTCCTCCTTTCCTCACTTTTACGGTTGTCTTTGTGTCCCTCGATTTTGTATCCATCACTCCTCTTCGCGCATTTTCGTTTGTTTGGCTCGTTGCGTTTTTTATAGCCTTCACAATTCTGTAGCTTATTATCTCTCGTCGTCCCCCCGCTCCTTCAAACACGGTTCGATATCCCTCTTTTGGCGCGCAGGCCCTTGCGTAGCTGGATCGTTGGGTATGTCCCGAGCGGATTGTGAGTCTGCCTCTATCTCCTTTTTGCTTCCTCTTACTTACGATTTTTCTTCAGAATTATTACTCTCGACTCAACTCGAGTCTCCTCGCACACTCATTACCCCACATCACCCTACCACGCTCCTTGGTTCGTTTTCCTTTCTACGCGTGTCGCTCTCGTGCATTTCGGTCATCCCGTCAAGCTTCGGTCGGATGATTGACTTCCAGGCGACACCGGCGTTGGCTCTTGCTGGCACTCGCGGCGTATCGACGTCACCTCCAGAAAAAAATCACCACTCCGTTCAATCTTCATCGCACCTTTCGACTTGGCTGTCGAACTGGCATCAGCAACAGCCTTGCGATAGGAGGAGTGGTCCATTTCTTTCTCTCTCTCGTCTTTATTTGTCTTGTTCTTCGATAACTTAGAGTAGACAACGGGACGTTAACTGTATATTACAAAATGTTGTTATGTCGTTGGCGGCTGTTGTCAATGAATTTGTTGTTCAAAAATTTTGCGGGTGTGATGGCTTGAACGACTTGGTGAAGAAATCTTCGAATATTCGAATCAGTGATAGCCCAAGTGTGTGCAGCGGCGTGGATTGCATCCTCCTTGATCTCCTTCCACTACGATCGCTTTCGACGTGAAAATGAGTCATCGACGTGCTGTAGGAATCAGACCGTCAATGATTCGAAGTCACTCTTCATCGAAGCTTCATCTGACACAAAACAGGGAACAACAAAGAATTGCCAGTGAAATTTGCAAGATCGATCCTTGCATCGACGTTGAGATTGGCCTCCAACCTCTTCCACCATCTCCGTCGAGCTCGAGACTTCTGCTTACCCTCGTCAGTTATTGCGCTCCGTGCAGAATTCAACACCAATTTACGAGCGGGCGCAGCTACGCTCCGAAGGCCATAAACTGCGTCACGTATACACCGACTACTATACCGTCCACAGCCTCGCAAAAACCATGAATTCGAACACCGTCATCTCGAGTGCACCTGTCAGCTTCTCCGATGCTTTTACGGCTACGAGATTTACGGCTACGAGAAGCTTGGATGCAAAACGGTGGATGTGAGTTCAAGGTACGTTATCCACGTTATCCATGTCATTTGCCGCGCCATAAATTCGTCGTTGACATGAACTTGCCACCGCCTCGTTCTGCATCAGCGATGACCTGCATCCAGTTTGACATCCAACTATACCGTGGGTGAAGACTGCACCCACGGCGATACTTAAGGTCATCCATCATCATGCAATATTCATCGCCGCTTTCTTAAGCAACCCCATGTCATGGAGGATTTCGCCGCCATCTTCAGAAAGCTCCCCCACTTAGACCTCACAGGTCAAATCGAGGATATCGAGCCAGTTGCGAGTGGGTTGGGTCCATCTTGCGAAGTGTTTAAGGGGCATTGGAAGGATGGAAAGAAGACGGTAGCGGTGAAGAGGTTGCGTGTTTTCCTGAAGAAAGAGAAGCGGGTTGTGAAGGTACGAATCTACAATAACTCTCTATATGTCTCCGATGCTGACGAGACGTCGCTGAGAGCAGAAGTTAGCCAGAGAGGTGTACATTTGGTCGAAACTCAAGCACAAGAATGTCTTGCCGCTGCTGGGGTGCTTCTTGGAAGGCGATGAATTCCCGAACCTCGTATCAGAGTGGATGGTGAAAGGCACTTTATACGATTACATGCCTAATTTACCCAGAGGCGTGTGGACTGTGGAAATGGTGAGCGGTACAGGCATGTTCATTCTGTATTCGTGGATTTAATGTTTAAGTTCAGGCCTGCGGAATCGCTGAAGGGCTAGCCTATCTTCACGACAATTGCGTTGTACACGCGGATCTAAAGAGTGTTCGTCCTTCGTAATTGAGAGCATATGCATCATGAAGTCTGACCACCAAAGCACAGCCCAATGTCCTCCTTTCTCGGACTCTCGAACCCCTGCTTGCAGATTTCGGCGTGTCGCATATTCTCACTGGATCCATGTCACAGATGTGCGGGACCTCAATGATGAATTTGAAGGGAACCTCAAGGTGGATGGCGGTTGAACTTCTTGCGACGGATTCGGAAATGATCCCAGATGAAAAGTCTGATGTGTGGGCTTTTGGAATGGTGCTATATGTTCGTTCACGTGTTGAAACCTCAAATTTATTGCGTTGCAACTAAAGTATTCGCGTTACAGGAGCTTCTTGAACGAACACTTCCCTTCAACCATCTCAAGACAGATCAGCAAATTATACTTGCGATCAGCAAGGGACAGGTACCGGAAAGCCCGTCTTCCAAAGATAGAAAAGACTTGCCGTTGTCGGAACGCGGTCTATGGGATATTTGTGGAGACTGTTGGAGGAAGAAGCCCGAATTGCGTCCCTCGATGAGTGAAATCTTGTCGGACATTGGTGAATACGTCACACCACCAATCCGAAATAGCAAATAATCATTTAGTTGAACTCCAGTCGCGCTTGGAGAGGGAAGGAACCGCAGAAGAAAACGACGAAAACTGGACGAAACGCGGAAGTCTGTCACGGATACAATGAAGCCTAGCTCGGAGCGGATTGAAGACACGGACGCCGGCAACGTTTCCCCTGCTCGTTCTCGTTCTGACGGACCTACCGATGCCTCAAATGAGGACAAGTTTATGACAGAACAGTTGCGAAAGAATGAGAAGTGCGTTTGGGATGTTGTTTACAATTCAAATGTGAATAAACAGGTGGACGTGCATATGGTGTATACGATGAACCGCGACGACTGCTACATGCAGTAAGTCTTGGTAACGATATAAAAAGGAGGATAGCTATTGATGGTGATGCATTTCCAGCCCGAAGTTTCGAAACACATTTATTGCCCGCTTTTCAGCTGACGGTAAATTCCTCGCTTCTGTAGCCGGAAGGAATGGTATAGAAATTCGGGACGGAAGGTCGGGAGAATGGTTACAGTGAGCAACACTTTTCTCTCTATCAAAGCATACGCATAGCTGATTATGCCTCGTTGACGATATAGAACTATCGAGACAGAAATTCTTCGCCCCAACCCTGGCAAGCGCTACTGTATCAACGACGTGTGTTTTAGTCCTTGTGCGAAATACCTTGTCATAGCAGGGGATGCGGACCAGATTCAGGTATGATCGCCATTCTATTTCTTCAAACCTCCACAATCAAACAAGCTGTATTTTCACAGATCTGGGACATCAATAATGATTGCATCTATCGCGTCATAGAGAGCAAGCAAACTTCGACTCAATCGCTGGCATACTCACCGGATGGTCGTTTCATCGTCTGGGGATCCTCCGCGAGCGGCGGCAACACAACGCATCTCTGTGATGTAGAATCCGATCAGGTCAAGGTTCTAGAAAGTATGCGACGGGGAGACGTTGATACGGGGGTCAATTCCGTAGCGATATCTCCTGATAGCAAACTCGTCGCGGCCGGCTGTTATGACAAGACTTTGCGCATCTGGGACGCCGCGACAGGAGAACTACTCGAGCGGCTCCTCGGGCACGCTGATCAAGTGTTGAGCGCCGTGTTCACATCTGACGGAAAGGGCTTAGTGACGGGAGGTCGCGACAGGACCATAAAGTACTGGACTATCGCATCTTTGGCAGGGAAACAAGCGGATCGCGAACTCAAGCAGAGCCCTTCGGTACTGAACGACGATTCGCAAAGTGCCTCTGTATATAACGACGAGCACATTGGAATGAAAGAGGGCTTCGATAGTATGCCACGATGCACGCGGACTATCGAAGGAGCGAGTCCAGTCGAGAGTATCGCGATCTGCGAGGATGGCCGTTGGCTCATCAGCGGTAGTACATACGAGTCGAATCAGGGACCACAGTTTCTTGTCACTTTCTGGGACTATAAAACCGCGGAAGTGCATCTCAAGATGAGGTGTTACTTGTCATATGGAGATTCCTTATTTGAAAGAATTCGTATGTTATTTATCGGGGGCAACGAACGTCTGGTAACTTATACTTCTACAGGATTTTCGATGGGCGTGAGCCCTCGAGGCGATTACTTTGCGATGGCAGACAAGTATCTGACCAGAGAATGTACGAGTCATCTCTGCAACCATTTAATGCTTCGTTTGAAGGACATTTCTATAGGGAGGATCACCCCACTCTGAATGGAAATCCACGAGCTTGTCTTTTCAAAGGACTGGCCTCAGACTGTACGTATGCAGAAATTCTCCGCCAAAGAACGTGCATATAGTATGAAACCAGGTTCAATGATTTAGTTGATTCTGAGTATGGAAGCCATCCCCTCACTCCCAACAGAAATGGCGTTGCTCCGGGGCTCAATGCTCACCAACGCTGAGTTTTTGTTACCGTGCACCAGACCCTCCAAAAGGAGCTCACTGGTCTTCGCGTGTATCGCAGAGGGTTGGGCGTCATCATGGAAAGCAGCGAAGCATTTGAACGTCGGACTGAGCGTGAAGAACAAACCCGAATATGACAGCGAGTTGGAGATGGCGAGCGGGTGTTGCGTGCATACGGCGCGAGAGGTTTCTTTGAGATGCATTCGCAGAAATCCAGAGGCTGGAATTGTCACAGTCGTCTGCGTTTCGTCATTGTTGCTTGTATCGAGCTGAAGCCTGAAGGAATGCATTGTCATTTTCCTCGACTGGCCCAGAGCGACGACGAAAATCTCTATCGGCACGTTGGATCTTCTCTTCCAGGATGGTCGAAACGCATTGACAGCAAAGCCCCATCGTCCTCCCGTTCCGTGCAGTAGTTGTAAATGGTGTATCCGAACGGAAGTATAATCCTCATTATCTGCGTCAGAGTCACGGTTGTTTGAAAGAAGTCTTTCCACTCGTACTGAAAATATGCGGATAGTATTGCTTTGATGATCATCGCTACAATCGCCAATAGCCACCAGGATATCTTCGATGAGCAAAGCCGATTTTATCTGAAAATCTTCGCCCTAGTCCACAAGCAAAACATAATAATTAATTGCAAAAGTTTACATTAGGTCTCAGACCGTAAATGGGATACGCACATGCGCGTCAGTGAAAGTTACGGTGTTCCTCCTCTTAGACGCCCAATCAAATATCGAGACTTCCAATAATCCTGAGCGATAAATGAGGATAAATTTGCCGTAGAGCTTGGGAACATGCGAGGCATGCACGCTGGCCGGTAGTTCAGTCTCAGTAGCGAGGCGGCATTGCTGCGACTCTTCGTCAAATCTATACACACGAAGTCGGCTAGCAGTGGAGAAGAACGAGTGAAACGAGTTTATTGACTTCAGCAAAATTAGCTTACAGGTGACTCCGTGCGTTCACGAAAATACCTGCAATCACTATTGCGGTATCACACTCGACCACCTCGCCATGGAAGGAAACGACCTTCCCAAAGTCATTTGTTGGGTTTGTTTGCCACAGGCAATGGTGTTCAGAGTCGAATTTCGCCACAGACCATAATTCGAGATATCCTTGGTTGTTGACAAGCATTCTCTGACCACCAGGAAGTAAAAGAGGGTCAACCTTCCTGACCAACAGCTCGTCCGTCTGCTCTCGCACAGGGATATGTATACGATTGAGGTGGGAGAATCGTAGCATTCCGTCTCCTCGGGATGAGCGCGCAATGTTTACTGCGTTGATCGTCCGTATTCGGAGCTCTTTCGTAGAGTATGAGCTTATAGCTCGGTGAGGAGGAAAGTCGGGCGTCTCGTAGAAGTCCAGTTCGTCGAGCAAATTGAGCCATAAAGAGCGCTGGGAGCATAAATGGGAAAAATATCTGCAAGTCTGGAAACCTATTGGTTTAACTCCTAGTAAAAGGAATGTTGTATGTCCGAACGTACCGAGCTTAGTTGAAGAACATCTGGGACTTCCAGCATTGCACATACGTGACTCAAGAGCTCCGAAGGAAGTCCCAATAGCATGGTCCTGATTCCGAATTTCGAATCACTAGTTAATTGGAGTGGATGGGTAGTATGACCACGTAAGCGATCTCCAAAGGAGAAGGTGGAGAAGCCTGATTGTCGCGGTTGGGCGTCGATTGCAACGTGAAAACTAGCAAATCTCTTGACGGTGTGGCGTCGAAGATCGCAATGGTTGTCGTGCTGAAGCCTGAAAAAGCAGTTTGCACCTCACTCACAGGGGGAAGGGGAACATCAATGACTGTCATTCGGCTGTCGAGAGATCGCTTACTCGTAAAATAGCTTTTCGTTCGCGTTCTTCAGGTCGTCGATTTTCAACCTTTATTTGTATAAGGTGACGATACTGACGAGACGAAGTATAGTAGGACGACCACGGCAATTCATTGAAAATTTCTGTCTGAACTGGGGTGGATATTGCTCCAATGCTCGGCAGCAAATAGCTTAGAATCATTTCTTCGTACTCCATTGTCATGAATATTGAGGTGTCGGAGGAACGATCTTTGTGCAGGATCTCGTCTCGTGTGGTGGTGGTTGAAACAGTGAAAGGAAAAATGTCGCGCCCTTAGCCGACGCGCGTGGTTCGCGTCGCGACGCGTCGGCTACTCGAACGCCCTCCTTTCACGTCGACCACGAACATGGCCACTCTAAAGCATCCCAAAGTTGTTGGTGGGTTCATAAAATGCAATATCTGCAAGTGAAACTGTTCTTACCTGTACATAGGGTACCAGCTCATCGAACGCATCGGTGGTGGTGGCTTCTCAACGTTCGTGAACGCAAATGTTTCGGCTCTTTTGGATATGAAGCTAATTTCATTTCGCTCTCGTTCGACAGAGTCTACAAAGCAGTCAATTTCGAATCGCACAGAGTAGCAGCATGCAAGGTCATCGCTCTATCCGCCGACACTCTCGCTTCAGATCGAAAGATGCTGGACAAAGAGATCAGAGTGCACTCAGCCATGAAACATGTCAACGTCCTAGAGTTTCTGAACGCCGTGATCGTCGAACCAGATGGGAAGACGAAATACTTCCCGGGAATATATATGCTGCTGGAGTTGGCCAGTGGTGGCGATCTCTTTGATAAAATTGGTGCGCGATTTGCTTTTCCTTGAGACATCTCATATATCGATGCGGTTTAGTAACTAGCTCCGGACGTTGGCGTCGATGAGGATATTTCACAGTTTTATTTCAACCAAACGATCGCAGGACTTGTACGTCACCTACCTCTCAATTAGATGCTCTCACTGAATTTTTTTTAGAAATATATCCATGAGCAAGGTGTATGTCATCGTGATCTCAAACCTGAAAATCTTCTCCTGGACGTCGCGGGTCGATTGAAAATATCCGATTTCGGTTTATGCTCTGTCTTTCGTCACAAGGAATCGGGAAAGACGCGTCTTCTAACAGAGCGATGCGGAAGCTTGCCATATGTTGCACCAGAGGTTGGATAACGCTCGTTGCGGATATATGACTCATGCTCATTCAATGTTCAGTTAAATTCCACAAACCCATACCAAGCCGAACCCGTTGATATCTGGGGAGTGGGTGTCATTCTCTTTACTCTTCTTGCAGGAAGTATGTTATTCCATACTCGTCTTTACTGGATGACTCACGTTATGTCCAGATACACCTTGGGACGAACCATCCGCGAACAGCCCAGAATTTCGCAGATACGTAAACGGTCAGATTTTTGCAGAAGCGCCATGGAACAGAATATCTGCAGAAGCCATGTGTATGTGACGTATTCATTCTCTCGAAAATTTCGTCTCGAACTTATCCTTCTAGCACTGATTACTGGAATGTTGAACGTCGATCCAAACGCCCGGTTTACGATCCCTGATATCATGTCACATCCATGGTGTATGCGACCCAGCCAGGTCGCACAAGACAGCGGAGCGGTCCTCGCCCAGAAGCTAACACAGTCTCTTCACATCAACGGAGACATCAACGTCATCGATCCGCACTCTCAAATAAAGTGAGCTTTCAGACTTCGAAGCTTTTAATCTCCCAAGAGAAGCTGAACTTTCCGCTGCAGCATGCCGCAACAAGACGACGATGGCGACATCGTCATGTCCTCTACTCTCCAGTCACAATTCACACAATCTCTCCTCCTCTTCGTGCGTATACGCTCTCTTCCCGCAGATCCCCCTGAAATCTGATTCATATTTCATTTCATTTCAGTCCCAAACGCAATCAGGCCAGCGGTACACCCCGCACCTGACGCGCTTCTACAGCAGCCTCCCTCCCGCAGACCTGATGCGTCTCCTGCATGACGCCCTCCAGGCGCTCGGCGTGAAGTGCAAGGCCGCGGAGCCTAACCCACAATCTGATTCTAATTCCCCTCTCCGTCTGCGCGCGGGCGGCTTCGATCGACGTAAGGAGATGTTCAAGGGGTGGGTTGAAGTCGAGGACTTCGTGTATCGCGGCCAGGAGGGCAGCTTCTGTGTTATGCAGCGAGATCAGGTACGATGCTTCTTCGCCTTCTTCCTTCAGGTCGTCTCTGATGTGTTTGCGTTTACGTAGGGCAACCCCATTTCATGGAGACAGCTCTGGAAGGCGCTGATCAAATACCAGACTGTCGAACCTCACGTCCTTCGACGCTAAGAATCAATTCGACCCATGACCGATCTTTCAACATTTCGGATGTCTTTTGCATACGAACGTATCTATCATTTTTCTCTTTGATCGATTTGACTCCTCAACGTCTTGATTTTGTCTAACACTCCTCTCGCAACTTGCATCTAAACTCAACTCACATGTGCATACTTCCCAACTGAACACCAAAATACTTCACCTCACAATTTGTAAATAGTAGTAGTTACTTAGCGACACGAAATAGAAAGGTTTCTGCCTTCTGAGACGACAGCCACATCCCATCCAACGATCACTCGCAAATGTAGCGCTTCCTTGCTGTCACCGTCAGGTTTCTCGTCACCTCATTTGCTTCTTCCAAAGAAACTTCCCATCATGCGAGCAATATAAATCATTGTATTTATTGTTCTAATGCGATAGGGCTAAAGGTACACATCCGACAGAAGGGGGCGGCGAAACTGTGATACAAGTAAGTCAAATCATTCATTGTCCGATATTTTGTTTATTCCAGTCCGTTGGGTTTAAGAATTGACGCTTTGGCTTTACTCGGTCGTGACCGACTTCGCCCTGAAAGAGAAAGAGATGAGACGACATTTCGATAATAACCAACGTGTAACATGACTTACAAGTTCCTCGGGAAGTCGACATCGAATCCGTTCTTGATGGCCAAGTGGTAGCTCAGCAACTGGAGGGGGATGATGTTCAAGAGTCCTTGCAAGCAGTCGACGGTGCTAGGTACACGGATGGTCTTCGCATCCTTAGGGAAGTCGGCGTCGCCCTCGCAGCAGATGATGATCGGCTGTGCCTTACGGGCGGTGATCTGCGCCAGCGCGCTCTTAACCTTGGGGTACAAAGAGTCGCGCGTCATAATGATGATCACCGGCATGTTCTCGTCGATGAGCGCGAGCGGGCCGTGTTTGAGCTCTCCGGCAAGAATACCCTCCGAGTGCATGTAGGAGATTTCCTTGATCTTGAGCGCGCCTTCGAGACATGTCGCGTATTGGAGACCTCGTCCGAGGATGAGGAGACTACGAGAGTTGGCGAGTACCGATGTCGCGAGTTGTTGAAGAGCCTTGTCCTCTTCGAGAACCTGTTTGATCTGACCAGGGAGCGCATGGAGACCGTCAATGATCTGCTGACGACGCTCAGTGAGGGAAATGCGGTCCTCCGAAAGTTGGATGGCCATCATGAGGAGCGCGATGTATTGCGAAGTGTACGCCTTCGTTGACGCGACACCGATTTCGGGACCAGCGTTGATGTGGACACCACAGTGTGTCTCACGAGAGATCGTCGAACCGACTGTGTTGACGACACCAACGCAAAGAGCACCACGCTCAAGGCAGTAGCGAAGGGACAAAATGGTGTCTGCCGTCTCACCGCTCTGTGACAGGAACACGCAGACATCATCACGGAAGATGGGTGTCTTACGATCCAAGAAGTCCGAAGCCAACTCAACGCTGACAGGTATCTCAGTAAGCTCCTCGAAGATAGCGCGTGTCGCAATGCAAGAGTGATAACTCGTTCCGCAGGCGATGAAGACGATTCGACGCCCTCTGCGGATGATAGGGAGGTATGCACGAAGACCACCGAGTGTGATTTGGTGCTTGTCGAAGTTGACACGACCACGCATAGTGTTGACGACAGACTCCGGCTGTTCGTAGATTTCCTTCTGCATGAAGTGGTCGAATTTGCCCTTCATGATTTCGGCCATCTCGATTTCCAGAGTCTCGATGTTACGCGTAGCAGCTGCTTGCGAAGGAGTTTGGGTTCCCTCTCCGTTACGGCGGAGACGGTGGATGTGGAGTTCGCCAGCAGCGATATGCGCAATGTCATCGTCTTCAAGGTAAAGGACACGCTTGGTGTGCTCAACGATGGCAGACGCGTCGGAGGCGATGAAGAATTCGATCGGTTGAGGGAGACCATCCTCGGACATGAATGCCCGAGATTGAGAACGCATAATGTGAGAAGAGGAGGTAGGGGCGGCAAGAAGACCAGCAGGCGAGGGAGGAACAACTGCGGATACCATCAGCGCGCTAATTCGTCAGTAAAAGCGAACAGGCACTCACGAAGATCGGGCTTCGCTTCGGAAGCTTCACCAGCAAACTCCACGTCGACAAAATCAACCTTGAGTTTTTTCTCCGTCTTCACACCGATCAGGAGGGGCGATCCGCGACGGGCGGTGACAATTTCGTTCGGGTAGTGAACAGATTTGAATACGAACGCGAACGAACCCTCAAGCTCTTTCAGCACTGCCTTAACGAGGTCGGTAAAGTTGGCTTGCTTGGATGGTTGGGTGTCGTAGATGTATTTCATGAGGATGGCGACAGCCTCGGTATCCGTCTCACTCTCAAACTTGTAGCCACGCTTCTGGAGGACCAAACGAAGCTCAGCCGAGTTGGTGACGATACCGTTGTGGACCACGATGAACTCATTGGAGGGTTCGGAGCGGAGAGGGTGG
This sequence comes from Schizopora paradoxa, assembly GCA_001020605.1. NCBI lineage: Eukaryota > Fungi > Basidiomycota > Agaricomycetes > Hymenochaetales > Schizoporaceae > Schizopora > Schizopora paradoxa. The sequence continues at coordinate 79,509 of KQ085969.1, forward strand.
CAGTTGACGACCGAGGGAACACCGTGAGTCGCCCATCGAGTGTGAGCAATGGAGCACTGTGAAACGAAAGTCTTGCTGGTGTTGATGGTGGAATCTGCGATGCGCTTGCGAAGGCCAGCGACCTTGCCGACCTCCTTGAAGAGAACGATCTCCCCTGGCTTGTCACCATCGATGCCAATACCAGCAGAATCATATCCGCGGTACTCCAGGCGAGACAAGCCATTGCAAAGAGTCTCGCAGATACATTTGCGGTCCTATAAAACGCGAAAAAGCAGCCATCATCAGACAGCAGTCGCGCGTCGTAGTTTGATCACCGCACCTTTTCGACCAAGAAGTTGCAATACGCGAAGATTCCACACATCGTCTGAGATGTCTGACAGACTCGAGCTCAACGTCAGCGTTCGACGACGACGAAAAGACGCGTACCTAGATGATTGAGAGGGAAAGAGGGAGGAGGTGATCGTTGTTGAGGAAGAGCTGGAACACTCGCTGCATATAAATGCCCTAGTCTAACACAGCCACAGTTGCCTTTTCGGTTTCACAGCGTTCGAAGCACAGCATTTTGACAGAAAGGCACGTCAATTGATTCCACTTGTTTTCTTCGAATAATTATTGCGAAAAGGCGTTCGTCTACACGAAATGTGCAATACAGACCCATGTTTTAATACAATATTACTCATGGTGTACCCTCACTTGAACTTCGAGCTTTGAAATTCAGAAAGGGCATCAGCAAACTTCAATGATGTTTTCGCACCCGTGCCATCCTGTGCGCCGACAATCTCAGCGGCGCCCACAGCCCGTGCTGTCTCCAGGAAGCGCGGTGATTTTCATGTAACGATACGCACTGCAAAAGAAAACACACCGGCTTCTCAAGAAATATTAGGGTGACGCATTTGATTGGCGCAGATGGTTTTCGATATCGGACAAATCGTGCACCGATTCTCGACCAACGCTGTTCGAGATCGCTACCTTGAGGAATCCGCGTGCAAAGAGTCCGAGAAGCTAGGCGCAGATATCAAAGGCATTCGCCAATACTCAGAGCTGGAACTTCATGTTCTGCCGTTCAAGACGCATTCGTCCGAATAGATGTACAAGCGTTGTCGTTTGAATTTACACGTGTGTTCTTCAATTATTTCTTCTTGGTTGTCTTTACTGTCTTTCGTTCGGTGCCTCCCATCCATCCCCACTCCTAGGGCAGAGACACCTCCCAAGTCCTAACGCAACCGTCCGCACCGGCGCCGGCAATCGTCCCCTTCTTGGCGGCGCCATCCACCTTCAGCCAGACTACAGCGTTCACGCCGCCAGGAACCGCATTCCGAATCGCGACTTTCTCCAGGGGTTTCTTAACGCACCATACATATATGCTGGTATCCAGTGAAGCAGACGCAAGGTGTTCACCGTCAGGCGTCCATGCAAATGAATGGATCCGCGATGTCTGGAATGACCATCGAGATTCGACCACCTGTGCTGAAATCATCAGCCATCATCCCATCCATCGAAAAGCACGATACTCGCATTCTTATCTTGCACGTCGTATAAGGAGACTCTTCCCGACGACTGAAAGTGTGAATATCAAATTGTGAGAGCGAAGCAAAAAAATTCTGGACGCACGTTCCCCACTGCCAGCGTCTTCCCGTTCGGCGAAAACGCGACAGAAACAACAGCTCCCGCAAATCCATCGGCCGTGGAGCTCTCTTTCAGCGCCTTTCCGTCCCAATTGTAGAAGTGTACCTTCTGGTCCTGCAGTAAAAAAAACTCAATCAGCAATTCGGACGACAAATTGAAAATGTGTATTCCGTACATCTCCCCCAACTGCCACTAACTGCCCCGTCGTCGAAATCGATGACGGTCCATAAATGACGGACAGCTCCGCGATCTTCTGGTTCGACCGAAACGCTTCGATCTTCGAGACCTCCGCAATGAACGCTGTGCCTTCGGATGACGTTGCAATGCCCTTCGGCTGCGTGTCCAACTTTGACTGCGCAGCACTGCAAAACGCCATCGAGTGAAGCGACGGCGACGACGACGCACGAGCATGCGTTTCGCATCAGTCATTCGCGATGCAAGAATAAATCAAGTGAAACGCACGACATCCGTTGGCCGTTGCCCTCCACTTCCCTCAGCGTGTCGTCCATGCCCACGCTAAGAAGAGTATCGCCCTGTACCGCGAACCCAGTGACCAAATTCTTATGAGATTCGCCTTCGGTCAAGCTGGTGTTGCCCTCGTTATCGTACGCTAGAATCCGGCCGTCCCCTGTGCCCGCGATAAATGTCCCCGAGGACGTCACAGTGGCAGCGGTGATGGCTTTTTGGGGGCCCTATATTTTTGAAAACATGAGAGAACTCAGAAATCGAAAACAATCGATAGAAGAGATGATGAACTTACGTGAAGAGTTCTAGACGGTTTACCTCCTTCTCGCTGGTCGAAAACGTTGAGGACGCCAGACAATGATAGGGACACGATGTCGCCTCCTTCCGCCCAAGCGTTTCCAACCTGTTGATTAGGAACACCAGTTCCTACCGTCCAAGTTTGCACGTTTTCTCGCGTCGCAACGTCCCCTTGAAATATTATTACGCTAAGATAGCTAGTGAGTACGTACGACTCACATAATTTCACAGTTCCATCCATGGAAGACGTAGAGATAGTTTTATTATCCGAACTCCAACTGCATGCCATCTGACAAAATTGTGGATGAGCGAAAGCGCGTTGATCAAGCTACTGTAACGCACGATGCTGCCCTTGTGAGCACCTGTGCTTGAAAATTCGCCAATAGTCTCTCCAGTTTTGCCGTCATAGAGAAACACCTTCGAGTCCGAGCCCACACTGACGAAATGGTCCCCATTCGGCGAATATTGAACATCTTGTACGAATTTCGTATGTGTTTTTATCAGCTGCATTGCGAGCGTTGAAATGGCCGATCACGTAAACCATACGAACCCATACCTTCTCGAATTTAAACGGAACACCTTACAAGAATCGTCATGTGAGGGCTAACGCGAAGGTGCGTATGGAGACGAACCGCTATGAAATACAATGGTAAAATCGTCTGAGGCCGTGACCGCACGGAAAGGTCTTTGGTGGCGAATGCTAACAGCATTGATACTCTGAATAATTTCAGTCAATTTTACGTAGGGTTATGGATTTCGGACAGACCTTCGAATGACCTGAGATCACACCATTTGTGGTACCAGTATCGAACATGAAGGCCTTCGCGAATCTACGTGAAGAAGACGATATGAGCAACGTGAGCTAGCAAAATTCTATTCGGAGCTCTCAACTGTTGCTTCCCATCGCCGACCGCGATGATGCGTTTACTCTCTCCATCCCAAGCCAAATCATTCCTTATGTGTGCAAGAGAGCGTTAATTAGTGAAAAAATGACGAACTTGATAGCCCACTTACACCTTCCCAGAAATGACAGGAAATTCACTCTTCATAATGTTCTCTTCTCCGACCGTGTCCCATACTCGGACTTGAATATAAACACCATTGGTCAGTCACCTCATCTCAGCTAGCGATTCGAGACGAGTCAGACGTACCGGTCCCATAAATGTCGGCTGAGGCGCAGTAATATCCGGTTGGAGAGAACCTGGCCACAGATACAGGTTTGGAATGGCCAGAGTAGCATTTAGCATTTGCGGGATCCTCGATAGGAAGTGTAAGCCTCAAGGACTTCCAGCCGATTATGCTTGAAGACATACCTTCAGATCACGAATCTACAGCGTCAAAGCGCCTTCCGATAAGTAACCCAGATGTGAAACGAAAGTGGTGAAGACTCACTATGACAGCCCGCCCATTGCAATAGATCAGCTTGTCTTTGCTCGTCGATAACTTCGTCGATGACCCTCTTTCCGTACTCGGATTGCATGGTCTCAGTACACCTGGCGTGAAGGGGTTGATAGCAACCATCTCTGTGATGCTCTTCGCGACCTGGGACCTGCGGTCGCTGCGTTCAAACTCGATTCGACACGTTCAGACTCCCAATACGACGCGCTTTTCGTCCCAATTCTTTTGATATCTTGATATTTTCGCAATGTTTCGTCGTCTTTCGTGGCTCTTTGGTAGGATTTAACAAGAAGGAGGTTCGTTGGAACAGTTTGTCGAATGGTTGCTTGATCGCGCAGTCCAATCGCGTCCGATCACTGACGCGCTCGTCAAGCCACGTGGCGAAGTCAAAGCGCATATAGCCTAAAATTCGCGATTTATTCAAGAATTTATTCAATGCAAGTCTGCGCTACAAGTACATTGTACACGATGTATGATTTTATCAATCCTTCAAGACGCTACTGATTTCACCCATTTCAAAAGTTCCTCGTTGACCTTGTCAGGTAACGCGTTCTGTACCCAGTGACCAGTTTCGAAGTCGACGACGGTCGTATTGGGACACAATTGTGTATGTATCTGTTTTCCAAGTGTTGCGAGGCATATAACATCCTTCAAAGCAGCTCCAAAGAATGTTGGCTTCGTGATTACATATTTTTCTTTGGGGATTTCTGAACAGCGATTTTCAGCAACTCAAGCAACTCAATGTAGACTAACGAGAACTATCATACCTGCATCATCCTTCATCTGTACTTTGTCAACAAAGCCTTTGTACCAGTTGAAGGCTGCGGCGACGCCGTTTTTCTCTATGTGGCCAGTTTGAAGTTTGAATTCCTGGCAAGATTTCAACAAAGTATATTAGCTAACAGTATAGAATTGAAGTGATCGATTCGAACGCACCTGAGGGTCCTTGGCCCATTCGTCGATTTCGTCCACTTTCTTATCTTCAAGAAGCCACTTTTTCAGAGCCCCTGTGGGTGCAAAATGATCCTTCCACAAGGTAGGGTCGGCAGCAAAGCCCAAGGAGTAGAATGATTCCAGCTGTATTCGTTTGTGAGTGAAAAGCCAGAAAATATTAAGATGAAGTGCCAACATGTTCCTGAATGATCTTCGCCGCATCCTCATCCTTTGCGAAGAAGTTCCAGTAGCCGAAAGTCTCGTATCCGAGCAATTGTTGTGTCATCGCATTGACGGCTCCGATGTCAAAATCAGGGGAAGGTGGCTGGTAGGCGACGGCAAAGAACGCGAACGCGACGTATCGCGCATCATCGTGATAATAATTGGCCTGCCTTGATACAAGGCCAACACCCCTACGAAAAGAAAACATGAATATTCATCAAAAAAGGGCGCATATACCCACCAGTCGTGTCCAATCGCGATAAGCTTCTCTACCTTCTCGTGATCGAAGATCTCAGTCATATCGACCACCATGAGCTTGAATCGGTACGACTCAGTATCCATCGGCTTATCTGTCCCCCCGTAGCCTAAGAGGTCGGGGACGAGCACGCCATACCCAAGGTTGCGGAAGAACGAGGCTTGCTTGTGCCACGAATCCGCGTTTGAGGGAAAGCCATGCGCGAAGAACAGAGTGACCTTTCCATCCTGCGCTGGCGAAAAGTAGTAGTGATAATTGAGCCCCCTAGAGGTCTTGAAGTTCTTGGATAAAGAGGGATCCATGGTTGATGTTCGCAGAGGTGGGGGTGAACGATGAAGCTCGATGAAGAGGGAGGGAGGGCTGCGGGTCCTATTTGTTGTGATCACAGTCGTGCACCGCACCACGATGCTTTTATACAATGGACGGTGGGTGTATTGCGTCCCCTACTCTCACCGTAGGGCGCCGGAGTACAGGTGCAGGTTTCCAATAGACGAGACGCTTACTTGAAGCTGACCAACGGCAATTTGATATATGAGTGTATCGGTGAACTTCGTATAACCGGTGAGGACTATCGATTATGCTTGTCCGATCGCGACCCTGGGACGCCTGGACGATGCATCTTCAGCGCTTACGATGATATACAGCATCTTCAAGTGTCAGATAATGTCTTCAAATGTCAAATGAATGAAGAAGAGATAATCAATTCGTAGACGAAGAGCCCTATTTCGAGGCTTGACATCTGTAAATAATATTGTGATTGACGCTGAAGGTCAGAATGTCGACAGAAGTATAGTTTGCATTGGATCGTTCTCACCTGTCTAACTGAAGGTACTTCGCTGATAAGAAAACCATGAGCTAATGTTCATCTGATAAATAGCAAACCCTATGCTTTCAAAGGTAAGTGAAGGCGTTGCAGAGAAATTAAGATTGACATACACTTTACATTACGACTTTACGAGGCAGATGCAGCCCCGTTCCTTATAACCTCGAACGTGATATCGCCGGACGTCGAGAGTTCTTCCTTCCTTTTATCTACGATGTGCAGATGAAGGATAAGCCTTACGGACAAAACGTTCTGGAGAGCAGCTTGAGGTCTATGAGCGAGCCAATGAGACGCATCGAGCAGGGGAAACACCGAAATGAACGCACACAACGAAAATATCTCGAAGGACAGGCTTGAAATTTGATTATCTGAAATGCAGTCGCAGAAAAGAGCTTGAAACTCACGTCGAGTCGAAAAATTACAAACAAATTTGCAACCGAGAGCCCTGAGACGAGCTTGATGAGTGTTTACTCCAGATTCCATTAAAATGTATAACCTATGACGCAAAGGAAATAACCTATTCCTAGAAGGGGATTTTATCAGTTCATTGCTATGAAATCTTGAAAACCAGAACATAATACCATCTTTCGCCATGACGGCGTATAGACTCGTCCCGATAGGACTCGATCGGACTGTGGACACGAAGAGCTTGATGAGCAAAAGAGCGGAACATGTATCTAAACAAAGCGTATTTACACGTTCTCCAAGACTTCGCCAGCAAGAGAGAAAGACACACTTGATCAAATGCTCGTTAGTACTGGTTGATCACAGTCGGAAAATAAACACAAACGTGTATCGGAAACTAGCAATAGAATCAGAGTGATCCATATTTTGTTCTCCGCTGGAAGGATGACGCAGCCAACCGCGCCATCGCCGAAGCCCACTACTTTTGAAAGAACTCTTTCAGTCGCGAGGAGATTCGCTTCGAGGAAATTTACCTGTAGCTCCGGAAACATATTGCTCAATGAGGTATACGTCTACCGAGAATCCCGCCTTGATTCATCAAAGATTGGTATAAGGACAACCCTTTCTTGCCATTTACTCACAACGAGAAGCACCGTCAGGATTGACAGCACAGGTACCGACCCCCATACCACGTACGCTCTGCTGCAGAGCACACCTGTGAAGGACTGTAAGTATAAGTCCTTGGATCTTGGATTATGCACTTATCCTCACCGAATGCAAATTGGTACTCAAAAAGTGTTGCAACTTGCAAAATCAATTGCACCTCTCGTTAGATTGTGGACGAAACTTACAACCGACCACTGCATATTGCCTGTGACAAATCTACAAAATTTTGTCTTAGAATTGAAATGTGAGTTTCACGCATCGCTCACCTGAGAATCCGGCTCTTTTGTGAATAGGAACGCTGTACAAACAAACGTAAGATTCCTCATTTTTTGACGAGAAAGTATGATTACTATATATCGCAAACACAACATTGAACAATGGTGCATAGCGGTTCATGAAGTAGAGTATCTTCGGCAGGGAGATCCGAAAGTTCCACATGAAACAGACCTTCTTCCTTCAGATATCAAGCATCGGGATCGTGTGTGAACTTACTTCGTTTTCTAACATCTGAAAGAACTCCGCGAGCTGTTTTCGAATCGGTTATCATACCTTATGTGCAGGCCTTTTCAGATCTTACGAGTATGGAGAACGTCGCAACTAATGAGATGATTCAGATGAGGTGCATTGCAAAGGCATGCGAAACCAAGTACGCACCAAATGCACTCTTATGATTGGGGTCGAGGGGGAGCACATCAGCGCCAACGGGGATTTTCAAACAGGAAGCACTCACCTGGAATATCCGTTCATCTGGAGCAAGTATTACGAGAGCTTGAGCTTGTGTTGGATCCATGAAGCAGGTCACGAAGAAGACGACCTTTCCAACTACGATGTTCGATAGCAAGCGCTATACACAAACGTATGGGACTTGCACGGGCGTGCTAAGGGATGCGACCTTCTTATAAACAAGAGTGAATCGGAGCGGACGAATGCGTATCCTGTGCTCACCAACACCTTACAAAACTAAGTTCGCCCGCTTCGATTCGCGCTCGACTTCGACGAGAGAGGTAGTTTTCCGGCGTTCCGTAGAGATTCTTATGACTGACAGTGGATTATCTTCAGCTTTAATAGCTAAGAGGATCTCGTTGAAGCTGCCCATCCTATAATCGTGAGATATACTTTCGAACGTGAGTAACATTGTTACTAACAACGAAACCACCATCACATCACAAGATGTATTGGATGCCGAGAAAGAGACTGTACCACAAGCCAACGTTCAGCTGTGCGTCGCGACGTTAAGAAAGATGTCATCGCACCTCGAGCGCCTGATTGTGCGTTGTTCGCAGGTACGGCGCAATTTAATTGCACAAAAGCGTGTTGGTTGACTCGAAGAGGAGAGAAGGACAGAAGGAAAGATTTCACCAAGAAAGGAGATTTAGAGAACATCAGCTGCCTAAAACAAAGAATCCTAAAGAATTTGTCAACGACTCTGAGTTTCAGTTTAATTTCACTCACAAAATAGGGGGACTACGAAGAAGCTGACGAGGAAATGGTGAAGTTAAAAGTGAACAATGAATAGTAATGGTGCTTGAGACCGCTACACGTTCATTCTTTAGCCGGATGGAATGATTTCTCCAACACTTAGCGGGTCACAGCGCTCAGAAAACTTGCTTCCGATGAAGAAGATGGCTCCAGCTACTCTTCGAAGGAGAAGTGCCCCGGATAATCCATTTTGACCATGCATCAGCTTCTTTGACCGTGAGCGGAGTTTCCGGCCACCAGGTTTTTCATCGAGTAGCTTCTTCACTCATGCAACACCGATAGCAATGATGTCTGACATCGAGAAATGTGATAGCAGCAGTTAAGTAAGTGACAATGCCACGAAAGAAGCGCGTATCGTATGTACCTTTATCATTGAACAGCCCCCTTGTATTCGTAATGATGCAATCGCTCACAAACCGTTGATTGAGTCTACCGTCTTCGCGTTGTAAGCTTGTGGGTCCTAGTTCTCGTGGATGAAGAACTCACCTAAGAAGTTTTTGAGCGACGGGGAAGGCGCTACTTTGAGTCATCAGCGCCCGGGATAGAATGCAAGCATCCGAAAATATGTGGCCAGCTCTTGCGACCCAGTGCATTCGTCTGAAACTCGAACATGTAGCCACGGCAGATGAAAAGACCACAGACACGCCCCAAAGTCCACTTCTTTTCATTGCTGAGGTTCCGCCTTTGCAGTTCCCCGTAGATGACACGGATTTTTCGCTATAAGCGTATATTTATCGAGGGATGGAGGATCTGAGGGGGAAACCTGGATGTCCAGTGGAGGACAGGAGCATGAAAAAAGAGTCTGCGAGAGCGAGAGGAAACCTCGAAGACCCTCGGCTAACTCCGATTTCTTTCGGCATTTGCCGAAGTCTCTCTTTCTTTGCACAAATTGCCGCCTTTCGAATCGTCGGATGCGTCGTACGATTATATGTGGGACAAATGTGCAGCTACATGGTTTACAGACTTATACCGCTAGTTTTGTCTCCTTATATCGGAAGTGGCAGGAAAAGCAGCGTCGTGACTGAGTACATGAAACGTAGAAACGGTTGGTATCGGCCTCGTCGTTCACCACTCGAAGATGGAGCAGAATTCTTACACAAAGGATGTTGTGGAGAGCAGATTCAGTGCTGTAAGTAAATGCATCATTAGTAGAATGCGGGGGGAGGTCAAATGCGAAGAATGACTTGCATGAAAAACGTAAGCTTGTACAAAGGCTATAAAGCAAAGTTAAACACTGATAAAAGAAGGTACCGAGGTCTTACCACAGAATTGATAATAGCAATCAAGCTTCCTATGGAGAGTGCTAAAAACTGATAGTCAGTAAATATTCCATGGCCTCCTGATATTTTTAAAAGACCTAGGACACAAACGAAATAGGTTATCCCTGGTATCGTGATCAGACTCCACAAAATTAAAAGATGCGAACAACACACCATCTTTTGTGATCACGGTCAAGAGGCTTTCAACTTTATGATTTCCTCGGACTTTTCGAGAGTGAGTTGTGGAGGAACCTCATCCAAAAATAACGCGTAATCGTACAGGTCGACCAGGACTTCGCCAACAACAGAACGAGAGCAGCTGCATCGAAATCCCCATTAGCGAGCTTCGCGAGGAAGAAATAAAAGAACGAACTTGCTTCAGCAACAATGACGACAACCGGTACAACCCAAATGTATGTATAGCTGTGTTCCGGCCCATTAACGAGGTATCCATTCGCACCCAGAGAAGCAGATTTTGAAGGAACAGCTTTCCGAAGTTAGACGCCAGTAAATACGCACAAAATCATGACATATGCACAGCGCACCGTAGTTTCCGGCAACAAAAACTCCAGTAAGGTAAGCATTCGCTGAAAAGCTGATCTTGTGTATTGCGTGTAAGCGGAGACGAAATAGTATGCAATCAGACGGGCGCGAGAATGCACGCACAATATACAAGCCAAGTAAGATGATCAGTACGGGTCTAGCGAAGCCATATACTGCATACACTCTGACGCAAAGCACCGCTGGAAAGATGAATGAACTGGGTTTGCGAATGCTTATTTTTAATAGAGCCTTACCGAATGCAACCTGCGCTTGGAAGAAGGATAATACTTCAAGCTCGTCATTGTCCTGTGCATCACCAAGAACGGCGGTGAGTGAATGTACCTATGAGTGCAATAAATTCACTGTAACAAGCCTTTTATCTATTTCAGGGAACCTGGCAAAACAATTGTGTATAATCGTACTGACTGAAGGACCATCTCTCTTCGAGAGGGAGAAGGCTGAAGACAGAGCAATTCGGTGAGATGCACATCCTGGGTATCTGAACTCTTGACGCACTGTACAACGCATTGGCGATATTGGCTGGAGCGATGTAGCGATTAGCGAAGTACAGTATCTTCGCAAAGCTCAACTTTGAGCTCCAAATACAACGGATCTACCAGAAAAGATATTTAGAGATTTAAGCAAAGGAGTAGCTTGATTGTCATCACCTCGCTTTCGATCGTTTGGAAAAACTCGGTGATCTATGATAGTGTATTAGGACCAGAAGTGGAGCCGAAACTATGATAGAATCGTACAATCAACGACAGAGTCGCGACTGTTGTTTAATTGGCATGAGAAGGGAATGGAAAGATATCAATTACGTGACGTACAGAGGATGCTCTGAGTGCGTAATATTACTAGGGTGCTAAGTCACATATAGACACGAAGGAACCTGACGGCGTACCTCGAATATTTGACCTTCTCGTGCAAACGTCTTGTAACTCTGCAGCTCGATTTGTCCCATCGTACCGGACATTCTGTAAAGTATCACCTGCGGAGGGTGGGATTCTAGTGACGTGTTCATACACGACCTTTTATCGTTCTCGTAGATATCAGCTAAGAATGTTCATCAGCTGTTGAAATCAAATCGAAAATAGCCTACATTATTATTCTTCGCTCGCACCTCGGGTCCGTTGCGAAGCACCAAAAAGAATAGGAAAACCTTTTGATTCTCCACGGCGTGAGAGACGTTGTTGCGCAGCATAGGAATTCCAATAACTAATCAACGACTTCTGAAGAAGAAAACGACATATGAGAAAAACAGTAGTGTTGTTCCTTTGAATTCGAGCACTTACTCGTCTTGTAAGTTATACTCTTTCCATTTCCATTACAGCCCCTGTAGTCCAGTAGAGTGCCCAATCGTGATAAAGGTCATATAACACTAGTTTTGATCTCTTTAAAGAACCCTAGAAAGACCAGAGGCAAATTTGAAGACCGCTGCATGATTTTGGGGGATTAAAGGCGACACCCTGTCAAATCTATTAAAACTTTTGCGCTTGTGGTTGGATCCAAGGCCGCTTTCTGATTGTAAGAAGTTTAGGATCAGCCCATCGTGGTCCTGGTGATAGGGAGAGCTGTGAGTCGTATATGTTTTTGGTAGCAATGCCACTGTACCCAGTGCACGGAAGTTCGGGTTTCTACCTCAGCTTTGATCAAGCACGATACAGGTAGTCCTGGTAAACTGATGAGTAACATTTGTATAACGACATAGAGCACATTCTCACCAACGTTCATTTCGGAAGATTGATTCGAGTCGCCTTGCCAGTGCATCCTTGTGAATCGCCTTTCGCAGCCTCTTCACTTGTGCAAGTCATCGAAAGAAATGACGTTCAGTACCGGCGATAACTGAAACAGCAGCAATGCCGCATAGCTGAATAGCACACCGAGATTCAGAGTCTTTCCTCCTCATGTCAACGAGATTGAGACATAGGCCCTTTCGATCTTGCAGCGTCGTTACCGTTTCGCGGCAAACTTGACATCCTGAGGTCTTTCTTTGAACGCAATACTGTCAAGCTCGTCACGTCAATTGCACCGATTGCCTCCTTGATGACAAAAATCAGTTTCCAGCACATTTCCTTTGAGCCCATCTCGAGATTCCATGTCGAAAAACAGAGACTGAGAGAGAGAAAGAAATGAAGTGTCGCCGTCATGTGAGCGCACGACGTGTCGCGCGTTTCAATCGGAGATTGAAATTTTGACCACAACAATCATAACCTCGCAGATGTTTGCGGACTCCTTTCACTCAACCGCCATCATGACCAACCCTACAGAGTTTCTTTCGCTCGCGCAATCGTATGATTCGCATCTCACTTTTTCGAAACCTGAAGCCCTAGATCACATGGAGGTCGATTCAGCGGGAGCGAAGTTCTACCACATCGCATTTTCGTGCACGCATAGATCGTTATACGACACGATTTTTGACGCGTGCACGCCAGCGATGATGTATCGCTTGGGCCGAGTCGGTCAGCTGAGCTACGCGGCACTTAAGGACTACATGAAGCGCGCATTCGACATCAACAAGCATTTCGCGCGGTTCTTCACGAATCCATCCTCATTCCGACTTCTCCAAGCTCAGACGGACTGCGTCGTCTCTGGATCCAACGCTCTCCAATTCTTAAATCGAAAAATCTATCCCGAATCGGACTTAGATATCTACGTCGACGTGTGGAAAGCTCGGAGAGTTTGCAAGTGGATCGTGAACTCTGGCGACCCACACCGAGCATATTCCTTCCGTCCCACTCCGGGTCAGCCAGATAATTTCATGGACGCTTGGGAGGCCATTGTCCGGGAAGCTGAGGGTTTCGAGCACATAGTCCCGGTGTATGGTATACATAATGCGGCGTCGGCGACTGGTCTTTATAAGGTCAATCGCGTCCTCGCCGTGTTCAACTTTGCATCGTCCGACCTCGAAAATGATCGTTGTCGGAAGATACAGGTTGTCGTCACTGATGTGAGTCCCCTCATGTCGCTCTTGACTTTTCACTCAAGTAAGTCCGTATTCAAAGAAGCTATTTCCCCTGCTGATACTTTGTCAAAGCGGTCGTCATGAATGCGATCACCCACAAAGCCGCCTATTCGCTCTTCCCGAAGGCCACTTTTGAAGAAAAAACAACATTGTTCACCGCTATCCGAGAAACAAAGCACGAATATGCTATCAAAAAATATATTGATCGAGGCTGGAAGCTTGTCAAATCCATAACGCAAGAGGTGCAACGAAACAAACGTTCTGCTTTCCGTTACGGAAAACGATGGGTCACCGACAATAAAAGCTGGGTTTTCCCACTAGACACCTCCGGGCTGGGACGTGATGATGATCGTTTCGCCAATGGATCCTTCAATTTGCACTGCCGCATCGACGACATGATGCCGGAGATGAGATTCACGTCTATCAAGGACTCTACGTTGGAGAACTCCTACGTTCTGAATCTCGAGACGGGTGCTAAGGTCAAGGCGTACATCAATCTTTGCGAAGAAACACCCGAAACAGTATCAGAGCAAGCGATCACTCGATTTAATGAAATATGCAGAGTTCATTGTGGGTGCCGTGTAAACGGTGAGTCTTCGAAGCCTTGTTATATATGGTAGACCTTTACTCTCGAACCTGTAGACTTCACTCCTATACACGACCAGATACTCCAATGCTCTGCTTTCAGGCACATGGTGTCCGAGTGGCCAACCCTTGGTCAGCTCAAAAGGGGTGGAAATATGAAGAGGCTCGTCTGATCACACACCGGCCAAACCACATTCTAGTCCGCGTTTATACGTCTTCCGATGTTTCTCCTATTGGACGGTATAAATACTGTCCAATCAGAAAAGCCTTTCAGTGTATAGTCTACTGCTATAAACGCGGACTAGAAATTGATTCGGCCGGTGTGTGAAGAGGTCCAGCAGGACATGACTATAGGTGGGCCTTTCTTTCTCAAAATCTTCGTCGTAATCTTCGTCGTACCAGTGATTTATGAGGGGAAAGAGACAAAAATTGATTCTCTTAGTGGGTAACATAGTTAGACTGCGTATCTGCATTTGTTCCATCTCGCCTCTTCTCTTACTTCTCTCCGCTGTCTTTCTCCATCATTTTTCATCCAAGTTGTATAAATTCATAAATTTGCATAGCCAATCAGTACATTCTGAATGATTTCTAAAGAGGCCAAATCCTTTAGATGCATCGGATTGGATGCGGCGACAGACTCAGAAGCAGCAGTCTGAATATTGTTGAGGTTTGCATTGAAATGCAACGTAGAAATTGTCGATATCGCCGGTTCAGCTTCGTCGTTCACAGTGCGTAGGTGAAGCAGGAGTCGAACACAGAGGACATTCTGAAAGGCAGACTGAGTCCTTAAATTGAAAAGTTACTTTTCAATGAACGCAAAGGGATAAATGATCTTCACGTACATGAAAAATGTAAGTTTATAGACGGGCTGTGAACGAAACGATCAGCCTATGGAACATGACGACAAGATCTTTCAAACTAACGGAACTGGAGACGACGACCAGCAAGTTTCCGATGGAGAGCGCTGCTCAAATATGAATCAGCACACGTCTCATCAGACTTTGAATTCAGCAGCAACCTAATACGCAAGCAAAGTAGATTATGCCTGATATTCTTCTTAGTTAGCCCCTTTCGAGGAATGGAAGTTGAGATCATCGCACCGTCTTTTGCCATGATCGTCAGGAGACTCGTGTTGAGAGGGCTTTCTCGAACTAGCAAGATGTGGGAATAAGATCTCGTCAATACTAAAGCAAATTTCCATCTCCGAAAAAGACCTGCGCATTCTTACAGTTCTTCCAGGATCTTGCCAACAGCAATGATAGAGCAACTTTTTCAAAGAAGTCAGTGACGTAGATTCTTAACACAAAAGAAACTGATCACGAACGTAATTCAACAACGAGTAGAATAATCAGAACAGTCCACACGTTCCAAAAATTATTGTGTTCCCCGTTTATGACGCATCCGTTCGATCCCAGTGTGCCAAAAGTCTCAACTTTTTCAAAAATGAAGAGCAGAAAAGCAAGTCGAAAAGTAGATATGCATACCAAAATTCCCAGCGATGAACTCGCCATTGAAGAACGCCCCCGCAACAATCATGATCTTTGTGTCACAGAAGACAAGCCTTAATATCAGCGCAACATAGCGCGTATGATAGACACGCACGAGGAACGCGGCTAGCAAAGCGCCCAATACAGGCTTGGAAAACCCATATACTGCGTAAGCCCTTACGCAAAGCACAGCTGCACGGAGTTATGAGAGAGTGCAGTGGCTTAGGAAGACGGCAGTTTAAATTTGCCGTAGAACTCACCGTGAAAAAACGATGTGGCTTAAACATATTCAACGGCACATACCTCAACCAACGGCTGTAAACATACCCGAAAGTGCCACATACTCGTTATAACACACCTTTCCTTCATTGTCAGGAACATTACGTGCACATAGCAGGGAGTCACTCACCGTGGGGCTCAGACCTTTCGATAGATAGAAAGCTGTAAAAGTATAGAGTCGACAAGATGATCTTTCGAGCATCAAAAAAATGTGACTTACTATACAGCGCATTGCCGATATTGACAGGCGCGATATAACGGTTCGCCATATACAATATCTTCGCGAAACTCATTTTGGATTTCCAAATGAAGTGGACCTTATTCATAAGTCTAAGAAATCGAACTAAGTAACACCATGAATCAAATTGTCACCTCGTTTTCGATCGTCTGGAAGAATTCAGCGATCTAGAATGATTGTGTGAGGGTAGAGATAAAACCATATAGTAGCAATTGGATGCCCTACGATTACAGAGAAAGTCGCAGCTTTTGGTAATTAGCATGGGTTTAAGACCTGATACGGGGCTCTCGTACCGAGAACACTCTACACGAATCAGATAATATCAGAATACACGTAAATTCGAGAGGGGACCGGATGACGTACCTCAAATACTCGGCCTTCATGCGCGATTAGATCATAGTTTTGTAATTCGATTTGTGCTGATGCGTCAGACATTTTGAAGACTTCTGACAGCGGAAGGGGAGGAACTGAAGATACTTTGCAGGTCAACGGCTTTTTATCGTTCTTCGATAACACACCTAAATAGCCTTATCGCACGAATAGGTGTGGAACGAGACAAGCTGGTGGCGGTCTACGATAATAAGACCAGAAGATGGAATACACCATCCTAGCTTGTACCTCGGATCACCTGAGAAGTGTTTCGAATCACCATAAAATCGAGTGTACTCATACCTTCGTGGACGGATCATGGTTGAATCGCGGATAAATTTCGTTCACCGCAACAAAAGGGTGTTTTCTGTATGCTGCGAGACGATCAATGACACTTGCTTTATCCTTGAAATATAACGGACATCTAAATGTTCTTCAAGAACGTAGAAATAGAGGGGGAAAAATGAAAGCTCGTAGTTTTCTCGTCCGCGCTCTTGGCCACATGTCTTGATCAACGACGGGAAAGCTCGTGCCTCTCCGTTCCTTCGAACGCCCGGACACACACTTGAAATCAAAGAAGCACTTGATCGATATCTGCAATGTTTCACTGTGGTATCAGCTATAAGTACTCAGGCACGTATTCCAATGATAGAGAAGAGCAGCAACTTTCAATGTCTTGATTCGGAGATTTTTTCTTATTTCGTCGAGTCCAACAGCATCAATACCTTTCCGTCCGAAGAGAAGAAATTTTAGATTCGGGATCTTCAGTGGGATCTTCCAAAGAAAGCTTTTCCTTCAACAGTAGATCTTCCTCATACATGGCCCGGGGTATAATGTTCTGCACGTACCTTGTGTTCGGTGTCAGCTTCGAAAGGATGTGATGCTGATGAGTATTTGAGGAATACTCCACTGCAGCACTTCGATAATCGCCTCGCAGTGATCGACGATCCTTTCTGGACGCCAGGGGGCTCGGATGGCCAGGAACACATTCAAAAGCGACTTCGTGGCCCGCTGAATCGTTCGCGGAGTACGCATGCTCGATCTTTGGCTTTGATTCAAAAGATTTCGCGTAGCAGGAGATCCGAGGGTTTGAGAAAGCCGGCATTGTGATGGGATACCTGTCTCTTCTATCGCGCCTTCGGGTTGAAGTGTAATTCGAGAGTCAACGCGAGAGAAAGGTTTGAAAAAAAGTTGCTGCCAGCGTGTCGGGCCGTTCTAAAACCTGGCCATAAAACCTTGTCAGACTCGGGAATTGCCGTTCGGAACAGGCACTATCACCGTAACGGACGGAAGGAGAGGAAATTCACTCAGGCTGCGCACATGTACAGTATCTTATGCACACATCGCCCAGAAGTGAAATTAGTGTGGATCAATCCAGCTACAGCTATAGATACAGATGCAGTTAGATAGAGCGAATTTACTACAAATACATCGACTTCGAGCACGACGGCGTCGAACAATACATTGTCCACCATGAAATTGATCGAGTCTTGAGAGGCACACACGAGAAGAAAAAGAATGCATATATAATCAACCAGCCCCCCTCCTGCTCATCAATGCAATCATTCCATCGCGTCGAGATCGGATATTTCAGTGTTCACGGTTGTATGTTTTACCTGGAACTCAGACAAAGTCGCTCGTGATGCCTGATCCGAGCCTTCGTTCACTATTCGCAAGTGCAGGAGAAGTCGAACAACAAGGGCATTTTGGAGAGCGGCTTGTGTTCTGTGGAGATGATTAGTTCCATCGTGAAGATGGCGACGAAAGATCATCAAGCGAAGCAACGTACAGAAGGAACATTTCTCTGAAGATAGGCTACGTATTTACTGGCTTAGTATATGGGACACGCTGTAGATAAATAGAGAAACTCACAACTGGTGTGACAATGACGAGCAGGTTGCCAAGGGAGAGCGCTGCAAAGAAGATGGTCTCTTAGCATTTGGCGCGTATCAGATGAATTGGCAACGCTACCGAAAACGCAGGCGAAGTAGGCGATCCCTGCGGAAACATCCAGTCAGCCGGGTTTGCCATGAAGTATGCGAAACTGTCGTACCATCCTTTGCCATGACGGCCAAAAGACTTATTTGAAATCCGCTTTCTCGGACTAGGAAATGTCAGATAACACAGCCAACGTTCATCTTGTGAAAGGAACTTACATGTATTCAAAGACTTCACTAGCAGCAGTGAAAGCGCCACTTTAGTGTCATCAGTAAAATTGAATTCGTATAAAGAGATGAAAGTAGATACGCACGTAGATCAACAACCACAGCGATGATCAACGCGACCCATATTGTGACATAGGTAGATGTATAGATAACACAATGCGTCGTGCCTAATATCCCGGGAGGCAGAGCTGAACGAGAACAGGGTGAGTGAGCGAAAGAAATAATGCACGGCAATAGCATACTAAAGTCTGAAGCAATGTTGCGCCCAATGAGGTATCCCTCCGCTGCACAGCTCACCTATGACGTGCAAAAAATGAATTTCACTGGCGGCAAGAAGGTACAGAGCGAACTCACGATAAAGGAAGTTATCAGACAGATTTTGATAATCCTCGCGAATCCCCACGCCGCACACGCCCTTACACAGAGTACCGCTGATCAGAAACATCATCACACATGGGTTCAAGGTAAGAACATTGTCAAGGGGCATTACCGTACGCAGCTTGGATTTGAAAGAAGCACAATGCTGTAAGATATCGTCGCGAACAGTGAGCGGTAGGTGGGTAGGTGCGATTTATGTTGACGTACATGCGGAAGCTACATAGCCGTTGTAGCAACGCTATTCATATCGTCAAAAACTGATAATAATGTGCAAATAAAAGTAGCTCACATCCATACTCAGGTTCTTGGAAATGCCATAGACTGCATACATTAGAATTACTTGAAGTCCCTCCTCTGATTGACGATGCAAGTTGGGACTCACCGTATATGGATAACGCAATGTTGAAAGGTGCAACAAAGCGGTTCGCGAGGTACAAACTATTCGCTAAAGTAGTCTTAAATTTCCAAACGTAGCGGACCTGCCCGAGGAATCATATGTAAACTTTAGGAGGACGACGGAAGGAAGAGAGCAGATTAATTGTTACCCACCTCTTCTTCGAGTGTTTGAAAGTACTCGACAACCTATCTCGAAGGTCTGAGATCGAGTCGAAGACAACACTTGCTTTGTAACTACTAACCAGAACAGTGAAAGTTGCCACTGCATAAAAGTGAGTTCAAAGAGCAGCCTGAGGAGATACGAAGAAGAGGGGCGTACCGAGAACACACTTCAGTCGCGATTGAGAAACGAGAACGAATTGAATAGTGAGGATCCGGCTACAGCTTGAGATTCGGACAACGTACTTCATAAATCCAGACTTCTCGAGCGATCGATTCGGCAAATTCTAACTGAACTTGCTCCACTGCTGACATGACTCCGGGTGAGGTACTTCAACGGCGGTGGTCACAGTGCAGAGCGTCGGAGAGCACAAACCCTTCTTATATGATTCCGAGTTTCCGAGAGGAGAAAACTCCATTCTGATCTCCTGTGGCTGCTGCTCATCCTCAGCAGTCCTCGTAGTAGTAAGGTCGCGAAACCGTTGTGAGTGATGGTGCCTACACGAATACACTCAAGGCGCCCGTCAGTACCTCCGTCAGTCTTATACGTTATAAATAACTACCCCGTCCAGAGCTTCACGCGAAGTCGCCGAATGCCTGCACAGCATAGCTCCGTGAGCTTGAGATGGTGGTCGACCTTGAAAGTAGATCTCAGTTTTGCACAAAAAAGCGAACTTGACTTTGAGACATACCATGAAGATCCAATCATGTTTTGGTAGAGCATGATCCAAGTCACTCCCCGACAACAGTAAGTCGCATCGGACGCCGATGAAAGAGGAGTTTATTGGTCAAAAAGCTCCGCCTTATGTGCTTCATGAGTGCTTCGTGGCATCAAACATAGACCATTGAGGATAAGCTGCTCGATTCCCCTATTGTCCATCACATCAATCGCATCCTGCAAGTAATGCCGTTGAAGAATTGTGAGTTAGTCTTGCAGATAGGTGCCACACCAGTAAAGGTGCTTTAAAAACATGAATTTTAAACCGGGGAAATGCCATACTTGAAATGGACATGTAATCGGAGCCTGCAGCATCGGTAGATCATGCGGGAAGCTTTGCAACTCGGATTACTCTCAAACCGACGGAAAGGGAAGTAGTAATGGAGATCATGGCGATTGCTCGTCTGATTCCAGCATCCGATCACACGTTTATCGCCTTTCGACTCGATAGCCCGGTTGATCTGATTGAGATGAAGATACTGCTGGTAGGATAAGACGTAAACACATCATGGAATGTGCAGTCTAGAGAGTTAAACTCACCTTAAAATCCCGCTTTTGTGTGGTCTAAATAAGTAGATGTTATAAGATGGTACATCTGGTACATAGCTGTTCAGTGAGCACATTGCGGCGATCGTGGTCGTTCGAACAAGTCAGCACAGAAAACAGGCTCGCTTGGGTTGCTCGGTAGTCTCCGGATAGCCGGCATTTCAACCACCGGCATATCCCGATACAGTATAGCCGGGATTTTACTCTGGAGCTTTCGACATCTCGTTACTATCTACTTTCCTTCCCTTTCTCCTCGCAAGACCGATATTTACATATTCCACAGAGACGTAGCTATAAGAAGTGGAAAATTATACTAATAATTATACAAGGAAGCCGGTCTCCGACCGTCATACCACGCTCTACAGCACTGAGAATTGGCACAACCAACCAACATCCCGTCGATCCAATCACTCCATCATCTCGAGTGTGGAGAATTCGCTGATCTCTGTCGTGTGCTTTATCTGGAACGAAGACATATTCCCCCGCGATACTGGATCCGAATCCGCGTTCACTGTTCGCAAATGAAGCAGAAGTCGAACAGCGAGGGCGTTTTGGAAAGCGGCTTGTGTTCTGCAGAGATCATCAGCTCCATGGCCTATAGACGGCAGCGGAAAAATCCACTGCCAGCGGGGGGAGACGTACAAAAGGAACATTTCTTTGACGACAGGCTACGTATTCACTGGCTTAGAAAATTGTGACACGCTGTTATCAGTCAAAGACACTCACAACAGGAGTGACAATCACGAGCAAGTTGGCGAGGGATAGCGCTGTAGAGGATAACATCTTGGTATATATTGATTGCCCGAGGAGTACGAAACCCTACCGAAAACACAAATGAAATAGGCGATTCCTGCGAAAACCTCTAGTCAGTCGGAGTTTCCTTGAAGAACTTGGGACTAATACCATACCATCCTTCGCCATAACGGTCAGAAGACTCAAATGAACTCGGCTTTGTCGGACTAGGATATGTTCGAAAAGGTGGACGTCATTATCACAATTCAACTTCTCGAAAGGAGTGCAGTGAACTTACACGTTTTCACAGACTTCACCAACAACAGCGCAAGAGCCACTTCAGTGTCATGCATTAGTAAAACAGACTTCGTTCAGACATTAGAGAAAATTTACGAACGCATGTCAGCTGAAACAAGGATAATTAACCCAACCCACACCGAGATTGGGCCGAAAGAAAGAATAAGGCAATGTCTTGTGCCAAATTCGCCGGGAGGCGCAGCTAGTAGAACAGGGCGAAAATGAGAAAATGAGATAATGTATGCCAATAACGTACCGGCGTCTGATTTGATGGAGCGCGCAATGAAGTATGCCTGGGACGCAGTGCTCGCCTATTTCGTGCAAAAGATAAAATTTGTTGGCGGAGAAGAGGCACAGTGCGAACTTACGATGAACGAACAAATTAAAACGTTTTTTACAACCCTCGCGAACCCCCACGCTGCACACGTCCTTACGCAGAGCACCGCTAACCAGAAGCATCAACACATGCGTATTCAAATGAGGGTATTGTCGAGGAGCATTACCGTACGCGGCTTGCATTTGGAAGAAACACAATGCTGGGGCGTGTCGTCATTGAAAAGTGAGTTGAAAGTGATTTGCGTTAACGCACTTGCGGAAGCTGTATAGTCGTTGTAGCAGGACTATTCATATCGTCAAAAACTGGGGATAGTTTACAAGCAAAAATAGCTCACCTTCGTACTCAAATCATTAGAAATGCCAAAGACTGCAAGACTCAGGATTATTCGGAGTTCCTCCTCTGGACACGAAAAGCTTGTGACTCACCGTATATGGCAAAGGCAATGTTGACGGGTGCGACATAACGATTCATGAGGAACAAGATATTCGCAAGACTTGTTTTTAACTTCCAGACGAAGCGGACCTGCCGAGGAACAATGCGCAGCTTTAGATGGGCAGCGTGAAGAAAGAGAGGGAATCGGTCGTCGTTCACCTCTTCTTCGAATGTTTGAAAGTACTCCACAACCTGTTTCCCCGTTGAAGATCGAGTCGAAGACGACAGTTGCTTTATAATCGCTCACCAGAACAGTGAATGTCGCGACTAACAATGGACATCGAGTGTGAGTTCAAGGATCAGAAATACGAGGGAGGGGGCGTACCAAGAACGCACTTCAGTCGTGATTGGACAGAAAATTGGGGGGTGGGGAGTGAGCATCAAGTTGTTGCTTGAGATCTGGATAACGTACATCGTAAAGCCAGACCTGGTGAGCGATCTGCTCGAAAGCCTGCTGTAGCTCTTCTAATGGTGATGACATTTTCGAACTTTCCCCGAGTTCATTCGGAGGCGGAGCAACGAGAGCAGATTCGTTGAGTCAGGAACGGTCATGGATAGAGATCGTAGCACTCACTTGCGTCGAGAAGCAAGAGTGGGACGACCCCGGGTGAGGTTCTTCGACGGCGATCGTGGTCGCGTCGGCGGGCACAAGCCCTTCTTATAGGATAAGAGAAGTGAAACTCTATTCTGATCGCCCGCTGTTGCTACTCCGAGTCGTCTTTAGCGTCCTCTGCAGTACTCGCGGTATAGAAAGGTCGCGAGAACGTTGTGATGGTACCTGCGCGAATATACTCAAGGCGCCCGTTGTATATATCTACCCCGCCCAAAGCTTCACGCAAATCGCCGGGGTTATGCACAATGCAGCTCCGTGAGCCTGTGGTGATGGTCGAGTATAAACATCGATATTCACTCTGAAACTGAATCACGGCGGGAATGAACTTACCATAAGGAACCGATCATGTTACTACAATCATGTTTCGGTGTAGCACGATCCAGGTCGTTTCCCGACAACTGCAGTGCACTAGTAAATCGCCCCGGCCGCCGATGAGATAAGGAGTCGGTCAGCCGGAAATAGAGCTTTGCATCCCCGTACGCTGCTGTTCTTCATGAGTGCTTGGCTTCATGACATCAAACGTAGAGTTGACGATCAAACCGAGAGACGATCATCGAGGGTAAGCTCCTCAAATACCCCTATTGTCGATCACATCTTGCAAATAGCGCTCGCTGTTCAGAGGCTGCGAGTGGAGGTGGCAATGATAATCGTGATGATCCTTTGTCTGATTGGACAGCGTCCGATCATACGAATACCGCCTTTCGATTAGTTAGAACGACATGAGGATCCGATGCACTTTGACTGAGATGAAGAAACTGATGGGAGGGAGGATAAGACGTAATCAAAACGGGATCATGCAGTCTGGAGAATTGGAATCACCATAAAACTCCACTTTTTCATGCATTGACTTGCCATAAAATGCTTCACGAAAGTTATCAATCGAAACTTTCGAGAACAAAGGGTCGAAAAAAACTCACCTATTCAAGTTACTCGAAGGCTTGAAGCGTGGTTTGTCGAATTCATTGTGTCTATGATGGACATTCATGGAATCTGTGTCGTTGCGTCGTCTGGCCTACGTTCGACTACGTCTTCATGCAGCCAGCCTATCGTAACGCACTCTCTCTCTGAGTAAACGTTCGACCATGCAGTCCTCGCTACATGGAATCTCGTCGTCACCCCGTACAAGTTGCGTTGCGTTGCGTTGCACGAAGCGTCACGGGGAATAAATATATCGCGATCCTTCACCATTATGGTGACCAGCGTGAGCGAATAGGTTGATTTAGCGGCAGTACCAGTGGTTGGTTGCTGAAGCTCGTCAGCGCAGACAACAGAAAACTGAGGCAGGAAAAGACGCGCCTGGTTGTTCGGCCGTCTCCGGGGCGGTATTTCAACCTCCGGCATCTCCCGGTACTTGCTGGATTTTCGCAGCGAACTATTCAACTATTGGTACTTCCAGGCTTGTATCCTGCTGCCGTTGATACCAAAGTGAAGTTGATTTTTTCACAAGGGATCCGAATGCAACAAATCAATTTTGACCGCCATTCTACAAGTACAATACGTTCCACGGGTATCACTGTGAAATAGATAAGCTTTGCGGATGTGTGCATGAAGATCACAATTGTAGAGCTGCATACGCACCAAAAAAACCGTTCACATCACCTCTCCCCTCCTCTCATCCCATCATCTCGATAGTAGAAAGGTCGCTGATCTCTGTCGTATGCTTTATCTGGAACGAAGACATGTTCCCTCGAGATACCGGATCCGAATCTGCGTTCACTATTCGCAAATGGAGGAGAAGTCGGACAGCGAGGACGTTCTGGAATGCGGCTTGTGTTCTATAGAGATTATCAGTTTAAACATAGACACCTGCAAAAAAACCCTCTACCAGCGGAGGGGTGACGTACAGAAGGAACATTTCTCTGGCGATAGGCTACAAGTTTACTGATTTAGATTGTGACATGCAGTGATCAAACAGAGATACTCACAACAGGTGTGACAAGCACGATCAAGTTGGCGAGGGAGAGCGCTGTAGAAGATAGTGCCTTAGCGTTTTCTGAGTATGGGCATTCGAGGAGTTGAAAACTCTACCGAAAACACAAATGAAATATGCGATCCCTGGAGAAGCATCTAGTCAATCAGTCTTATCATGAAGTATGTGAGGCTATCGTACCATCCGTCGCCATGACGGTCAAAAGACTCAAATGAACTCGACTTTGTTTGACTAGGAAATGTTCGAAAAGGTGGGCGTCATCACCACAATTCAACTTCTCGGAAGGAGTGCAGGGAACGTACACGTTTTCAAAGACTTCCACAACAGTAGTGAGAGGGCCACTTTAGTGTCATTCGTTAGTAAAATGAATTTCGTTCAGAGAGTAAAGAATAGTTACGAACATAAATCAACTGACACAAGGACAACCAATCCAACCCACAACGAGATAGGGCCATTGGAAATAATAAGGCAGTGTCTTGTGCCAAATTCACCAGACGGAACAGCTACACGAGAACAGGTAGAATGAGCGAAAGGATTGATAGATGTCAATAATTTAACATACCAGAGTTATCAATGATGTTGCGCGCAATGAAGTATCCCTGTGTTGCTGTGCTTGCCTATTACGCGCCAAAATTTAAACTCGTTGGCGGGAAAGAGGAACATTGCGTACTCACGAGGAAGGCGAAGATTAGAACGATTTTGATTTTCCTCGCAAAGCCCCAAGCTGCACACGTCCTTATGCAGAGTACCGCTAACCGGAAACATTAACATACATGAATACAGACGAGGACATCATCGAGGAGCATTACCATAGGCGGCTTGCATTTGGAAAAAGCACAATGCTGCAACATACCGTCAACCAAATTTGAATTCAATGAAATTTGGGTCTACGCACTTGCGGAAGCTATATATTCGTTATAGCAGGCCTATTCACATCGTCAAAAACCAAAGATAGTAGCGAACAAGTGCAGCTTACCTTCGTACTCAGGTCATTAGAAATTCCAAAGACTGTAAAACTCAGGATTATTCGAAGTCCCTCCTTTGGACAAAGTCTGACTCACCGTATATGGCAAAGGCGATGTTTACAGGTGCGACATAACGGTTCATGAGGAACAAGATATTCGCAAGACTTGTTTTTAACTTCCAAACGAAGCGGACCTGCCGAGGAACGACGCAAAGGCTTTAGATGGGCAGCGCAAAGAAAGAGAGTGAATTGGTTGTCGCTCACTTCTTCTTCGAATGTTTGAAAGTACTCGAGAACCTGGTTCAATGTTCTGAGATGGAGTCGAAGAGAACGGTCGGTCATAATGGCTCACCAGTACAGTGAAAGTCGCAACTTCAGAGCGTTCAATTATAAAATAAGGAAATACGAGGAAGGGAGCGTACCAAGAACACACTTTGGTCGCGATTGAGAAACGAGAAGAAGACGGAAAGTGAGCATTGTATTTTAGCTTGAGATTGTGACAACGTACCTCATACTCCCAGACCACTCGAGCGGTCGCCTCAAAAACCTCCCGCAGCTCCTCAATTACTGACGACATTTCGAACTTTCTCGAGTCTACCCGGAGGCGGAACGACGGGAGCAAAATCATTCAGTTCAGAAAAACGGACATGGATAGCAATAGTAGCGCTTACCTGCGTCAAGAAGCCCGAGTGCAGTGGCCCCGGGTGAAGTTCTGTAACGGCGGTCGTGTCACGTCGGCGGGCACAAGCCCTTCTTATAAGCTATCGAGACTATTCAGATCGCCCGCTGTCGCTAATCCGCCGAGTCGTCTTAAGTGTCCTCTGCGGTATAGCAAAGTCGCGAAAACGTCGTGATGGTGCCTGGGCGAATACACTCAAGGCGCCCGTTGTATATAACCACCCCGACGCCGCCCAAAGCTTCACGCAAATCGCCGGGGTTCTGCACAGTGCAGCTTGCAGCTCGAACGTTAGTTATAGAGAATCGATGTGCATTGTGAAACTGAATCACTCTAAATTTGAGCTTACCTTAAGGATCCGATCATGTTACTATCGTGTTCCGGTGTAGCACAATCCAGGTCGTTTCCCGTTGTAAATCGCCCCGGCCGCCGACTCGGATGAGATTAGGATTCGATCGGCTGCTATCACTGTCAAGACAACATTACATCCCCAAATGCCCAAGTACGCTCTCGTGAATGCTTGGCTTCATGACGTCAATCGTACAGTGAACGACGGAACCAAAAGACGAACGCCGGGGGTAGGCTCTTCGTGTGTGCTGTTGTCGATCACATGCTGGAAGTGGGGATTAGACGTTCTCACTCTGGGGATGGTGCAGTCTGGAGAGTTAAACTCACCATAGAATTCCGCTTTCCAAAAATCCTAGAGACGTACGGAGGCAAGGGCTACAAGTGTCGATAGGAAGTAAGTAACTTCTTCCAAGCTCCTTAGTGAACCCAAAACAATGATCGTGGTCGAATCTCAGGGCCTCACGATCATTGTTGGAGACATAAATGTTCTTCATAGTCAAGGACTCGCACTACGCAGATGTTATTACCTGAGAGCAATTAGGCATGAAGAATCAGAGACAGCTCACCTACGGCTCGAAGGGCAGGTTGTGCGATTGTGTAGATGTAATTCAAATCGTTGCGTCGTCCGGTTTGTCGTTGGCTTACCATGTATCGAGCACGAAGATACAACAATAGATTTGACCTTTATATGACACCGCGTTCGCTCTTTGAATGAAGCCGCAGAACCAATGGATGGTCGTTGAAGCAAGTTAGTGCAGAAAACAGAAAACAGAGAAACGACACACCTTGGTTATTCGGCCGTCTCCGAGGGCGGCCTTTCAATTTCCGGCATCTCCCGTTGGGTCGCTGCTGGCTTTTCACTACTGCCAGTACTGGGAATGGATGTGGAGGTGAGGTGAATGTTTGCCGGGACACTGCTCCTCCCGCATCGAATTTGGCTGATCTAAGATCTACTTACGGATGGAAGAAACATCATATTTATACAAGGGATCCGGTTACCAACCGATTCTGACTGCGTTCTACAGGTATCACTGGGAAATAAATAAACTTTTGCAAGGAATGTGCGAACGAAAAAGCGAGCTGCATAGTCACCAACAAACCGACCGTCTATCCTCTCATCGGTCCTCTCAATCATCCCATCGTCTCGAGAGTGGAAAAATCACTCATCTCGGTCGTCTGTTTTATCTGAAGCTCAGACATGGTTCCTCGTGTCAAAGGATCCGAATCCTCGTTCACTGTCCGTAAATGAAGTAGAAGTCGGACGGCGAGAGCGTTTTGGAAAGCGGCTTGTGTCCTGCGAAGAGTATTAGCTCCATGGTGCAGTTGACGGCAAGGAGATTCTCCGATGAAAAGACAAGACATACAAAAGGAACATTTCTTTGAAGATTGGCTATTTAATTCGTGAGTTAGAGCAGAAGACGCGCTGTGATTTAGAGATACAACTCACGACAGGTGTGACAATCACGAGCAGATTTCCGAGGGAGAGTGCTGTGGAGAAAATGCTGTATTAGCATTCGATGGGGCCCGAAGAATTAGGAATGCCAACCGAATACACATGCGAAATAGGCGATCCCTACAGAGATCCTTAGTCAGTCGCCCTTGTTGTGAATCATGTAAAATTCTTACCATCCTTCGCCATGACGGTCAAAAGACTCGTATGGAGTCGACTTTGTCGGACTAGAAGATGTTAGAAAGCGAGGACATCATCAATATCAATTTGTCTGGGAGGAGAGCTGGGATCGTACACGTCTTCAAAGACTTCACCAACAATAATGAAAGAGCCACTAAAACGCCATGCGTCAGTAATATCCTTTTCCTACTAGACAAGATAAAAGTTACGCACGAACGTCGACACCGACGAGGATGACCAGGGCAATCCAAACAATATCATGAGCAGGAGTAAAGATAAGGCAATGTTTCGTGCCGAGTGCACCGGCCGGTACAGCTACACGAGAACAGGATGAGCGAGCGAGCGAGCGAAATGATGTATCGTCGGCATACCGAAATCTGAGGCGATGTAGCGTCCAATGAGGTATCCCTCTGTCACGAAGCTCGCCTATTGAATGCAGGAATTAGCTTTTCTGGCGAAAAGGGTGGGATACGGACACACGATGAAGGAAATGGTTAAACAGATATTGATGATCCTTTTGAACCCCCACGCTGCGCATGCCCTTATGCAGAGTACCGCTAATTCAAAAACTTAGATGGACACGAATTCAGGCGGAGAAAATCGTCGGGAAGCATTTACCGTACGCAACCTGCATTTGGAAGAAACACAACGCTGCAATGTCAATGCACCATCAGCAAATGGTTCGTCGAGAGTAGTCCGGAGTCACGCACATGCGGATGCTACATAGCCATTGTAGCAGTACTTTTTGTGTCGTCAGAAACTAGAAATGGACTGCAAAAGAGATAGCTCACCGTGGTACTCTTGTCAGTAGCAATACCGAAGACTGAGAAGCCAGTCTTATTCAAGTCTTCCTTCAGGCGATAGTTACGATGATGGTGACGCACCGTATACGGCGAAAGCAATGTTGATAGGTGCCACATAGCGGTTCAAAAGGTATAGAACATTCGCAAGGCTTAATTTTAACTTCCAAACAAATCGGACCTATAGGAGAAGGACGCACAGAACTTAGGAAATAGACGATCGAAAGAAAGGATTAATCGTTCACCTCGGCATCGATCGTTTGAAAGAATTCGGCAACCTGTCTTAATTCTGAGACGGGATTGATTATCGCATCTGTTTACACTTACCAGAATAGTGAGGGTCGCAACTGATGAGACATCGAGAAGATGAATGAGATGGCCATGAAATACGAGAAAGGGGCGCACCAAGAACACGCTTAAATCGGGAGTTGAGAAACGAAGGTAGCTGGTAAGTATAAAGCCGAATTTTGCGAATCGGTGGACACACCTCGTACAGATAAACCTCCCAAGCGATCGTTTTGAAAGCCTCCAGCTGAATCTCCACTACCGAAGACATGTCGGACTTTCCTGGCTTTATTTCCGAGGTCGAGTGACGTATGTGATGGATTTTAGAGAGCGTCTATGGATAGCGCGAAATTAGCGCTCACGTATGTGGAGGAACCCAGGAGCGACGTGGATCTGCAACGGCGGCCGTGGTCCACTGCGCAGAGCGTCGGCGGGCGAAAGGCCTTCTTATGGGATGAGGGAGGAGATGAGGGAGGGGTGTGATCCAGAAAACCCTATTCTGATCGCCCACAATTGTCTGATTTGGACGCCCCGTATCTACCGCGGTAGATGGGGGGATCCGACGACGCAACGGCTGCTCGTCCTTGGAAGTGCTGCAGTACTCGTAGTGGCTAGGTCGTGAAACCGCTTTGATGGTGCCTGAGCGAATACATTCAAGGCGGGGTGGCGCATGCAATCCCGCCCAAAGCTTCACGCAAACCGCCGAACTTCGGTACAGCGCTCCTCTTGCGGTCGATAAACGTCGGTCTGGATTCTGACGACGTATGCAAATTAGTCGCGGAAGAGAATGAGGAGATACATGAAACATGGGTTCTAGACGTACCATAATATTCGATCATGTCTCGGAGAAGGGTTCGGATGGCAAGAAGACATCGTTATCAGGTCACGGTGTAGCCTGCACAAAAGAATGCTTGGACCGGAAAGTAGACCCGTTCCCGAAGAATCCTCTCTCGGCTCATGAGATCAAACGATGAACGAGACGATCAAACCGGGAATGTATCATCGTGACGCCTGATTCGACAATTCAAGTCACCCGCGACCTCGATCAGCGAGCGGTCATTGATGCGAGACGTTAGGGTTACACTGGGGGCAGTGTCCAGGCCGGTTGAAGCCAACCGTGCATGACCCAGTTGAAGCACGGTTGACGCACGGTTGAGCAATGAGCTGGTAACCGGGGTCCTCATATATTCGATTTTTATATAAGAAATTTCTGTACCACAAACAGTAGCGCAAACAGAATTAATTTGACGTCATAAGCGTGATCTTAGTACCTGATACACCCAAGGAACATTTTTGTCCGAGTTGTTTTGGTCTGGGACAGAGCCGTATAATGAGGCGGCGGGCAGGGACAGTGAGCGGGAGGGCGGGAGGTCAGCGTCGGGGTTCGTAGGCGGCTCCCTTGTACACCGGCGGTCTGATTTGCCGGTGCCTCTGCTATTTCGTAAAGCTCACTTCATTCGCATTCTACTTGTGATACCTACATAAATTGTTTTCATATAAAAATTGAATATCTCAGCACGTACAGACCCCGGTTACCAGTTTATTGCTCAACCGTGCGTCAACCGCGCGTCAACTGGGTCATGCACGGTTGGATTCAACCGGCCTGGACACTGCCCCCAGTGTTATGTCATGGATGTGAGCTTCTGGATTGCCCTGTATTCCCCTGTTGTCGATCACGTCAATTGCATCTTTTGCTTCCGTCGAGGATTATAGCCTTACAGAGGTATGAGTTATCGATCCACTATTGTAGAAGGACCAAACTTGAATGCCAAGCTCTGAACCGTTGAAATGTCGCAATCGAAATGATCGTTGACCAAGAGCCTGCAGAGTCGGGTCCAGACTAAATCCAGTCGGGCAATCATGTGTGAAGCATCGCAGTTCCGAGTGCTCTCTGAACGACCGAAAGGGAACTTGCGGCGACGATCATCGTGATTGCTCGAGCTGATTGGGCGGCAAGTAAATCATTGGCTTTCCAACGGGTTATCTTGCCCGTATGTATCAACGAGCTCGACGCCCCGAAGGCTCGAGATATAGGAAGGAGAAGTTGGCCACATTCTACGAAAAGGAATGATCATTCCATCCCAGCAGAACGTACAGTTGCACGTTCAACTCACCGAGCGAAATTCATGCTTGTCAATGAGGCGTACTTGTCCTTGAATACTTGATAGCTTCACAACAGTTATATAGAATCTGAGAACACTGGCATCGCGTCTTCGGGGGGTTTCTTCTGAGGTTCGAAGGAACCGAAGATAATCTGTACCACTGGCACGAATTCGAAAATAAAGACAGCTCACCCTCAATTTGATGAGATCCTTAGTCGAACGCTCAATGTTAATACGATCAACACACCGATTCGATAACATTTGAACGTTGTGTATGCAAACGCTTGCATCGAATACCGATCACGACCTGCGTCTGAGAAGAAAATGGCAGAAAAACAAACAACACCGAAAACCACGAGGCGCACGCGACGTGCATTTGATCACGTGCTACGGCTCGCGTCGTGCCAATAAAATGTGGGAAATTCGCGTCGGAGTTCCAACGGTCGTATTTAGCGCTATTATTTAGCCGCTGCGGTAATACAAGCCTGTTCTCCTACCACAACCATCTCCTCACCGAGCTCGTCGTCCATCGTCCACACGACGTCGACGTTGTCAACAGCGACGACGACGACGGCGCCGACCACATCCCCTTCCATCCCCTAGCCTTCTTGCCTATCTAACAACACTCTTCTATCTTGATCACCAGTGCTCGTCATCGCCTCTCGAACGTCATCCGAACATGTCGGTTCGCAGCTTTGCAGTATTTGAGGATCTACCAGCCACGCCGGTGAAGGCGACGGAGACGGCGACCACGCTGGCAACGAAGGGAGGAGTGGCCACGCTTGGACTCAGCGTTCGTTCGGCGCTGCAGGAGAACGTTCCCCGGCTTGACCGAACCCTCAGCTTACCAGTCACTGAGAAGGAAAACATCCACCCTGTCACCGGACTTTCATCCTCGCAGCCTCTCACCAAGAAGAGGAAGATGTCTGTCTCCTCCGAGAATGGCGCGCCGTGCGTTTTGGCGACGAAGATGCTCGCGATTGCAGAACCATCGAAGGCCAAGCGTCCTGAGCTCAAGCAGCGTAAAGCTTCGTCGGGTCCTATCAGGGAGAAAGGGAGGGCGAAGGCCACTGGTCTTACTCGCTCGAAGAGCACTGCGGATGGTCGTCGTGTGTTCGGGAGCAGCGCGAACACGGTCGGCGCACCTTCGGGCTCTGCTCCCGTTTTGGCCGCGGCCGCGAAGCCTCGCAAGCTCTCCCGCTCTTTCTCTCAGCCGTCCGTCCTCGCACGCTCTTCTTCGAAGCTGCTGGAGTCCGTTCCTGAACATGACGACTTCTCCACACTCTACGAGATGGACGACGAAGTGAACCAAGCCGTTATCAACTCGCGTTGCCGTGACCTCACCGTGTTACCCCTTGCCGACGTTTCGGTTGCGTACCTCCAGTCCGGAGGTTCCTCCGCACACGTCGTAGATGAGAATGATACGGAGGTCCGCAGGGTCAAGGAGGTGTGTATGATCATAATATACCTCTCCTTTCTTCGCTTACAATGTCTTCCAGAAGAAGAGCTTCGAGTCGCGCATGCGCGACTTCACGCCTTCCAGTTCCTACTCCTCGATCCCTTCAGCGTCCAGTGCTTCCTCCGTTCACTCCCCATCTTCCACCCAACAAGACGATGGCTTCACCGTATACGAAGACGAGGCACCAAGCTCCCCAAAGTCCACTTCCATTGAATCCAAATCCACCGAGGCAGTCAAGTCCCCCGCCGCGCTCTCCACGCCCGAGCGCAGGGGGCTCTACTCCCTCTTCACCTTCTCGAGCCCCGTTGGGTCCCCCGAGCGCTTCCAATAGACAGCCACCTCCCGGATGAACGCTCGCTCACCGTTATCATTATTGACGCCTTGATTCAAAATGCACCTCAATCAACACTATCGACCTTCTTGCCCATCGTATTCCCTCATCCCCGGTCTACGAGCGTGGCCTCTCAAACACTTCATCTTGTTCCGTCTCTGTTCTATCTGTTTGTTTACATTGTCGACTCTATCTTGTCCTTCAACTTCAACTTCCGTTCATCGCAGTCAACAATTGGATTAATACTATGCAAGATCATGCACATTCACAAGTTCATATTTCTCTTTCTCTGTCGAACACCCACAACTTTGTATACATCGCTTTGTTTTCCTACTTGGATGCATATCACCCGTACTAGTGTGTAGTCGTACCTGCCTCTGTTGTAGTACTCTGCACTGTACCATAATCAAAAGAGCATTTATTTCAAAATTTCTGAACTCCTCGTACGAAATTGCTCGAATGACGTCATACGGTCAAAGGCACTTCAGCTTGAGGCAATCACTCTTCCGTGTAAATCAAACGGGCTTTCAGAGAGGTAAAATCTTCGATTGCAGATGATGAAAACAAATACACATAAAGAAGAAAATCAAGACACATGCATGGATACGCAACGATGTGAACGAGAAGAGAAAAAAAAACAGATGAAGAAGAACGTAGTATCAGTGGGATGAGAAGGCGCGGAAATGCAGCGAGAACTTATAATAACTGTCTAATGAAAAGAAGGCCAGGGTGCGTGCAAGTGGATGTGCCGTGTTTCGTGGGGTGGTTTGAGCAGAACACCATGAGTGGAGAAAGGAGATGTGAAGTGATATATATAAACGGATGAGACGAGCGCGATTACGGAAAGCGAGAGAGAACGGTTTGTTCCAAGAAATAATTAAGGAGAGGAAAAAAAACCATAATAAAGTGAGAAGAGAATGCAAAGAGAATGAAATGCGAGACAACAAAAAACAGCATCTAAAAACAAAACGAGATTCGTATGGATAGTATCTCCCCAGGACAGGACCATTATACGCAAGGACTTTCGCATTTTTTTCCAGTGAAAGGAGAGAGACCAAAAATCGTCAAGCAGAAAAACCTGTAGAGGTAGCTGTAAAACACATTATAGAGACCCAAGCCATGCTCCCCCGGATCCCCACTCTATAATTGATGATGTATGAAGAAAATAAGATCACTTGTGATCGCTGTGCGAGCCCACGGCAGACGGACGCGCAGATGAGGACGTGGACGAGTCCCTATCCGTCACGCTCCTCGAGCGCGTCTGATGATGCGTCACTTCCGTTGTTGTAGACTGCGAATGCGTATGCTTTGGGGCCGCCTCGTCAGAGTGGTTCTTTGGAATTCCAGGACGGCGATCCGTACGACTCGACGAACCCTCGCCCGACGACATCGAGTACGAACGCCCAGTTGCGCCAGTTGCGCCAGCGCCAACATCTTTACGCTCCTTCCCTTCGCCGCTGCCCGCGCCCACACTCTCAGGCGTGCTCCCCTCGTCGCCCGTGCGCGAGGTCGCCGCCGAGCTCTGCGCGTCCGCGCCCTCCATCCCAAAATCCGTCTCCGCCTCAGACAACACGCTCGAGCTACTCATCCTCCTTCTCTCCCCACTACTCGCGCTCGGGTCACGTAGGATCTCGTTCGCAACAGCGTCGCTGTTATGCTCGACAGGCGGGAAATATCCATCGCCTGGCGGAGGCATGGGCGGGAAGTATCCATTCGGCTCCATCTGGACGAAGTAGCCAGGGCTTCCCATCCCATGCTGCATATATGCTACAGGCGGATTGCGAATGAGCGGCGAGCCAGCTCCTTGCTGCTGTTGCCCTTCCACGCCATCGTCCGCCGTCTCGCCCCCGTGCCTCAGCCCGCTCCCGCTCGCCTTCCCAATTGGCGCTGGCTGTCCTCCATAATACGGTCCCTGTCCTGGGCTCATCATCATCCCCGGCGAGAAGCTCGCAGTGTGCACCAGGCCAGGATGCTGTGGCATCTGCGCGCCGTGCGATGGGTATCGCGCGTGGTGTGAATGGTGGTGATGCGGAAGGTACGCGCTCGCGTGCGGGTGCGGTGGCGGGGAGGCGATGCCCATCCCACCGCCCATGCTCGCGACGGGCGTCGGCTGAGCTGCGAACGAGAAACTCGGCATGCTCGGTGTAATGGGTGGAAGCCCGTGAGGTGTCATTAACACGCCGTGTGCAGGATGGTGTAAAGGTGAGTACGCCATCGGAGGCTGGCCTGGCGTCGCATACGCTGGATGGGCCGCATATGGCGAGTGAGGGTACGGTCCAGGAGTTGTCTGTTGCGGCCCATAAGGATGATGCAGAGGTGACGCAAGAAGAGGTGAAAGGGTATGTTGCATAGGAATGGGAAATCCAGCAACGACAGAAGGCGGAGGAAGGGAGATTGGACCCGGATGTGCTGGATGCGTGCCTCCACTTCGAGGAGAATGAGCTTGCGACTGCGAGTTCGTCAACAGAGACAAAGACGCCTGCGCAGCGCTCCTCCCCCCATTCCCGCTACTGCTGTTTCTCCGCTGCGCCAAAGCCGGTGAGGTAGAGGACATCGCCGATGGTAGGGACGATGTAGACGCAGACGATAACGGAGGCGGCGTAGTCTTCAACGATTCTGAATTTGCATCCGAGTTTTGTTGCGAAACGGGAGGCGCCGACACTGAAGACGCACTCGAATGTATGCTCGTCGACGTCGTCGAGCTGCTCCTCAACGCCGATCCCTCAAACGAAGCCAGACTCGATCCAGCAAAGCTCCCGCTTCGAACGCTAGTGCTCGCACTTCCCCTCCTCGACCGCGAGACCATAGTCGCCAAAGCCCCCAGAGACAACTCCGACGGACGTTCCGCACGGTCCAATTCGTCTAAGAACGTATATGCTGGTGCATGACCACCCAGGAATCCACCCACACTCTGCAGTCGTTGTTGCTCAAACTGGTACTGCTCCTGCTGGCGCTCATACTCTTGCGCAGCCAAAGCTTCGCGAACAGCCTCAATCGTGACACCCTGCGAAGACGAATACTGTTGTTGTTGCTGGCGTTGCTGTTGATGCTGCTGCTGCGAGAACTGGGCCGCATGCGAAAACGGTGAAGAACTGCTCCCGAAATTCGATTGTCCGGTCAATTGCGGTTGAAGTAAATTTAGCGGTGACGATCGTGACCCGAGGTTCAGGAGACCGAGGTTCGCGGCAGCAGCGGACACGGGCGTCGATGACGAATATTTGTCGAAGTGGACGCGCAATAAACGTCCTCCGTATTCAAACCTGTTCATCAAAAATTAATAAGACGCGCTTTTGCAACCGAATAAGTTTACTAACCCATTGAACATTGCGACAGCCCTCTCGGCGTCCTCGTCGTTTGCAAAGCTCACCGTACCGAACCCCCTTGACCGACCGTCCGGACCTAAATTCACATCCGCGCGCAAAATCGGTCCGTTCAACGACGCTTGTCGGAACAGGTCTTTTAAGTCTTGCCATTGCGTGTGGAACGGCAGCTAACAGCACGAAAAGACGTCATTTAGGAAATGACGAGGGTGTCAAAGTTTGTACCCACATTTCCAACAAACAAACTCCTTCCAACGCCCAAAGACGACATGCCCCCACTACTCGGCCTCTCAAAATTTGAAAAGTTGCCCGAAAGCCACGGCGATCGTCCTCGTCCCAAAGACCCAACGTCAAACAAACCTTCATCCCTCCTCCCAAGCCCACTCAGTCCAGCTACAGCACCCGCACTCGAACCAGGCAACGGCGACCTATCGAGCCCACCAAGCAACGGGTCGCTTCTAAATGCATTTAATCCTCCACCGTTTCCGTTTCCGTTTCCATTATTTCCACTTAAGCCTGTACCGGACCCACTCGCAAGCCCCGGCGATAAGCTCTTCAGAGCCTGCGCATGCACTGGCGCGGGGACGTGAAAGGCACTACCCTCAACCCCGCCCGCGCCCGCAAGCGTCACCGTCACTCCGCCACCCGGCGCAGGCGTCACCTGTTCGCTGCCCGAGTTGATATTTGCGTTCGCGTTCGCACTCGAGCGCCCGCTCCCTGTCGTTGAGGTCGGTGACACACCTACACCCGTGGTTGCGGTCGCAGTAGCGAGCTGAGCAAGCTGTCCGAGTTGACCAAGTGTCGCGAGTTGGTTGAGTTGGTTTAGACTCAAATTGCCGAGCGTGCTAGCAAGTGCAGCGATGGGTACTGAAGCACCTGCCTGAGCTGCTGTTGACGCGGCAAGCCCTGCTCCCGGACCTGCTCCTGGTAGTACGCCTGCAGAAGCAGTGTTTGATC
Source organism: Schizopora paradoxa (assembly GCA_001020605.1). Lineage (NCBI taxonomy): Eukaryota > Fungi > Basidiomycota > Agaricomycetes > Hymenochaetales > Schizoporaceae > Schizopora > Schizopora paradoxa. Next base: position 117,379 of record KQ085969.1, read on the forward strand.
CACTCGCGCCTCCGGGTACAGCAGGGTTCGCAACGGGCATCATCCCAAGGTTGACACCGCTGTCTACCTCAGGCGCCAGTCGGTCGAGTCGTACCTCAAGCGTTCGGCCTTGCCAGCAAAAACCATTGAACATATCCACAGCACGTCCTGCGTCCTCTGCGGAAGAAAGCAATACTGTACCATACCCGAGGCTCTTCTGAGGAATTTGCGGAGGGGGGACTTGCATGGGAGACGCATAACCAGGTTGTTGCTGGAGTGGGTTTAGGAATGAGGACTGGTTTGGGGGGAATGAAGGGGGAAATGAAGTTCCGGTCGCAGATGGGATGGGAGATGTACCTAGCGACCCGAAGGTGGCATTGTTTGGAGTAGAGGAGGTGGGATATGCTGGAGTGAGGGCGACGTCGGCACGAAGGACTGTACCAGCCTTTCGGAAGAGATCTTTGAGGTCTTGCCAGCGAACACGGTAAGGAAGCTGAAACGAAGATGTCAATACGCATTTCATTCGGACGTTTGGAAAATGGAAAGAAAAAAAATTCAAAAAGTGAAGGGAAAAGTGCAGGATAAATATCGGACCGAATGCCCGGAAACGCGCTCCGGAGTGAAAGGAGTCTTCGAACGCAACGACTTCCTTGTCGTTTCAATGCGAAGGCGACGTCATTCCGAAGTAAAATATCAAATTGCCGCTCCAAGAAATATCGAGACGAGGAAACTCAAAGGCCCGGTAATTGTCGAGTGCACAAAGGTGAGCAACGATTTGAATGCGCATCCAGTTTTCCGTCGACCTCCTTTGAAAGACCTTCGCGAAGTCAGTGAAGCATCTTCATCGCCCTTCGTATCGTGACGAAGCCAAATGCTTGAGTCCACCTTTCTCCGCGATAGGGGGCAATTGCGGGTCGACACCTCGCGTCTCTCGGAGTCGGCCGAAATAAAAAGCTGTCCCCCCCTTCTTCAATAATTTTTCCCTCGTGGAGACGCAACCTGAAGCTTCTTTCTCAAATGATGAAGGTGTATGTTTCCGCGACATATGAACGAGCCAATCGCGTGCGTAAGTAGAGTGAAGGGAAGGCGATCCGGGGCGGGAAGGTCGCTGGTTCGTCCTCACGTCCGAGGTTCGTTTTTACCACAGTCGCCACTTCGGAATTGATTGAGGGTTCCCTTCTTGACGGCTTCCCGTAGTGATGAAGGCGCAATAATCCTCGAAAGGTGTTTGCCCGGAAAGAGACGCGTCCGGATGGCGAATGAAGGGGGGAGTGGGTGCGAACAAATGAGAAAACAAAAGCACATGAGAGCAAATGATGGAGCGCCAAGCCGGAGCTCCCAATCACGAAAAATAACGGAGAAATAACGAAAGAAAATAGAGAGGAGAATATAGACAATGAACTGAAGACTCACATTGCCAACAAACAACTGCGTGCGCGTATCCTTCCCTGGGGGCGGACGACCGTCGGGGGTTGGGCGCGTCGAAGTCGCCATCTTAATGACCGCCTCCACTTCATCATTCGTCGGCGGTGCACCTGAAGATGCTGATTTCTGCTGCTGTGGCGGCGGAGCTGGTGTCCCTCCTGCACTCTGCGTATTCGAGCTCGAGCTCGCTGAAGTAGGTGGCGTCCTCTCTCGAGGGCTCGTGCTCGCGCGACGGTCGTCTGCCAGGAAAGTCGACCCGGCCAAATGAACTGTGGAGCCTGCTGGCGGTGGGAACACGGAAGCGGCCGTCGCCATCGTCGTCGTCGTGGACGACGACACAGATCCCGATGTCGAGGGGATGGGAGGTGCCACCGCCGTCGACAGCGCTGGCAACGGCGAACGCGTGGTCAACAACGGCGCCGACGCGGGTGGTGGAGCTGCGACTCTGTTAACGCGACTCTGGCCTTGAGCGGGGCTCTGTCAAAATTGTAATTCGGTCGTCAGCGTCGTTCGTCGTTCGACAGAATTTCGAGTGCAATTTTTCCTCTTCTTTTCTAAAAAACGCACCGATCGCAAGGCAGCCATCAAAAGTTATATTTTCCTCCCCGTGTAAGTCGAGACGACGGAAGAGGGCCGGGGAAAAGGTGGAAGTCGCGTCGCCGTCGTCGTGGCGAGGACTCTTGGTTGAACTCGTCGTCGAATACGATGGTGAAAATGCAGAATAAATGGCGATGGAAATGTCGACGGGTTGGAAGGGGGATGGAGGAGGGGATGGAGGAGAAAGGGCCCCCGGCTGGTTGCCCTCTTGCCGGCTTTCTGGCAGTCGCTCCACTCGACCCACCAATCCTTTTCCCAGTTCAGTATACGTCATCTGCCGCCACACCTTTCCTACCCGGCTCACGTAAGCCGCCCCAGAACCTTCTTCGGTATGTCTTCCCATCAGCCGAGCATGCACTTTGGCGGCTTCGTGTCCAGCAACAACTGCGACGGCGGGCAAAGGCGGGCGGCGGGGGCGGGAGGATCGACGCGAAGGACGTCGGGCGATCAGGGAGTGGGAGAAGGACAAGAAGGAATAGCCGCGCGTGACGTGAGGCCAGGAACTGCAAATGCAAATCCTCTCGATCCGGTCATCCACGGTCTAGGCCCATCCTCACATCCTTTACAGGCACGCTGATCGCTGCCTTGCGCCTCCGTCTTCCAATGGTCCCGAAATTGCTATGGGTAATCTCTCGCATCGCACAACAATGCGAAAGACTCCTCGAATTCACTGCAATGAGCGAAAGGAAAAATCATCTTGATTATATGCAGGTGCTTCAATTTATTCAATATTGATTTGATTTTAAATCTATATAAAATAACCAAGTAGCATTCAACCAGACTGAAGGACTCTCGAAGTTCGGTTGTGCTTCAGCAGCCTTCAGTGATAATCAGGGTCATTCTAAGCCTTATCTATTCGCTAGCCTGGATTTTTCAGTTCATTGCTTGCAATGCTAGACTCCAAGCTGATGATGTATTTCTAATCAAAATGGTGTAATATGTGCTATGACTTCTGCATTTTTCAGCAATTGTCTTTAGCAAATGCAACACCAAAAACTCATAAGGAACTCACCGGCCTCATTTTTTTTTTGAAACCAAATTGAAAATTATGAATTGCATGCAAAGATAAGGACTGCAAATGAAACTCAATATTTCTTGGTGCTAATAGCAATACACTTTATCAGTGAAGTGTTTGTTGTTTGCGCCTCACCTTTCTAGTAATGGGGGCCTCCTCAGACCCTGTATGATTGCTCTTCCTAGTACAACACACAAATATTCAAAGCAAGCCACAGCAATAGTACATAGTACATGATTTCCGTGAGGTGCACTAGTAGCAGCACAAACCCAGTACAGGTATAATCATGATATAAAAATAGATGATAGCTACTGCGATTTTTTGGTCCTCATGAGCAAGCTCATGAGTAGCATTTTGTTGGTTTAGAGTGATTCAATGAATCAATCTTAGCTTTCCCGTGCATTCTGTACAGCTTCTTCTTCTGTATCCCCTTCACCATAACTCAAGAAGTTTGAATGGCCATCTACAACTGGAAAAAAAAAAACAGTAAGCATACTTATCCATGTGAACTATACAGACTGACTGAATGCCAGGTATTGAAGGCCTTTTATATTAAATTCACTGCATTTCAAGCACCCACTAAAGTGATTTCACATCAGATCACAAATAGTTCATGACAATTGAAAAACAAAAATTCAGAAATTTACATATGATCTGTCACTTTTGAGCCAGAATGGGAACACAGGAATTCTTTCATCACTTTAATTCTCTCTTGTAATTTGAATGTATTAACATCAGCCCCCACTTCAGATTGGGGTTTGGATAATTCAAGTGGCTTTCCTTTGCTTGCTTGAAGAGGTGATGATATATGTAGGAGATCAAACATCTTATTTAGTCTTTCCGGAAAAGCTTGAACACCCTGACTGAAGTGGGGACCAGGTATAGTGATCTCTGAAACTGCTACAACAGAAATCTGAACAAAAGCACCTGAATGCAGTTAGTCCATTCTGTTTGTAGGAGAGATATTTCATATTTTTTCACACCATGGTATATATATGGGATTGTTTTCATATGTCCCAATAGAATGATCTGTCTTTAGTAAAGGCCTGCTTTAATAAGTGTTATGAGCTTCAACAGATCTTGGGGGGTCCCTTTGAATATATGCTATGTACAAAGGCCATTTTATAGGCTTCTCTTATGCTTGCTTTCTCCCTCTGTTTTGCACTGCCAGCAAATGGCTTACCAGGCAAATGTATTGCAAGTAATGTTTTAAGCAATAGTAAGGCATCATATTCAATTTGCATTTGAAATGTAAGCTTTTTCAGCTGATAGGAAACCTTATTACATTGTATTCTGTGAACTTTCTATGTGCTAAATTTTTATAAACACTATTACTGGTGAAATGCCACTCTTCATCAAGTAAGTGTGAGGCTTTCCTTCTGAAATTTCCCTGAGGTATCATTTTAGATTTTAAAATCAAGCATCATTCTTGATAATTACATGACATATAGTTAGAGCGGTTTGTAGCTCATAAGTTTTGTAAACTGCAGAAAACAGAAACACAGAAAATATGCAAAACCATTTCTAAAAATGCTGCTTCATGAGATAATTTTACCAGCTACAGACACTTCTGCTCAAACTTAGATCTGAGATCAGGTTGAAAGAAATTCAATCTTGATAATTTCTTCTGATCTGATACATTACTCCAGTTGAGCATGAGGTTTGATATTGAATATAGAGAGAGTAGTGACGATCTGTGCAAATATCTACATGTTTGGGAGATAAATGCTGTGCTTGGAAAATAATATCATTTTAAATTCGTCTACATGTGACTTACCATGACAAGTACCATACATGTACATAAATTTGAAAATTGGAATATTATTCAGAATAGGTTATATTTCCCTATCATGATCTCTGAAGAGCACACCCAATATTAATTTGCAAATTTTCGACAGCATAATGATTTTTTCGGTGCGGAAATGGTTCCGCCGTGCGCGATTCTACATTGCATTTACATGTAGTAAAATACGCGATTTTCTTTGTATTTCGTTTCGCGTTTTCGACCCCGAGTAAGCCTATTTTGCACCCTTTTCTGTGATTGGCCAGAATCCTTGAAGCAATGACAGATCATGCTGACATGATATTCATCACCAGCCGTGCACGGGCCACCCTGGTCGTCGTGGACTCGTGGTCGTGGTGTGCCAGAGAACATCTTCCATTCGGTTCATTTCGAGTTCTTCTCGTCAAACCATCGAGCTCGGCGATCACGAATGTCGAAGTAGGTCACTTCTGGACTCTCAATTAGCAAGTTTCCTCGAAATTCGAACGACGAACGAACGACGAGAGTCATCTTGGGAATCATGAAACTGCGGAAGTCACTGCTGGTGCTTTCGTTCATATGGACATGTTACGCCTCGCAGGTCCCATTTAACGTCGAGAGGACGTTCGAGGAAGAGATCTTGGAAGTCTACCGCAAAGCAGATGGATGCGCGTCGTGCTCAAGTTTGCTGCTTCCCCTGAAACGCCTTGCGTTGTCAGGGGATCAGCGTTTCGTCAATACGTTCGTCAATCTGTGTAAATTTCGAAGGGTGCGTGGCGTATTCTCCAGTCAGTGATGTGGTAGTAACGAAATTGCTTCTAGCTGCAAGACCCAGACGTCTGCGAAGGCGACGTTGCACGCCATGGCCCCATCATTGCGCACGACCTCCGGCACATTGACACAGGAGGATTGACCGCACGCCGACTGTGCGACGCCCTATACGCGACATGCGACCCCGTCCCAACCACACCGTACAATGTCTCTTTCCCAGAAAGACTACACATCGCTCCCTCCGCCCTTCCGATCACGCCTCTCCCCAAGCGCAGCCAAACGACCACCAGCTTCCAGGTCGTCCATCTCAGCGATATACACCTCGATCAAGAATATACCATCGGTTCAGAAGCAAACTGCACCAAGTACATCTGCTGCCAGAATTTCGAAGGGACCGGTGGCAATGGACGTGCAGTGAAAGCGCCGGCGCTCGCCTTCGGTCACAGGCACTGCGATTCACCTACAGCGTTGGTAGAGAGCTTGTTGGACGCGATCGAGACGCACGTTCCTAAGGCGAAGTTCACGTTCTCAACGGGGGATATTGTCGACCGTGAGTTCAGGCTCTGTATCTCCCGTAGCGAAAGCTTATGATGACGATCTCAACGCCCTAGATGCGAATTGGCTCATGACCCAAAGGTAAGTATTCTCGCATGCATTGATAAATTAAACCTCACAGTAGAATCTGATCTTTGGCGAAAGTTCTGTCGAATCGAGATTGCATGGCTTCCACGAGATGTTGTACGAGGGCTTGGCTGCGTCAAATCCATTCTATGGTGCTCTGGGTGAGCATTTCCACTTCGACAGACGACTTATAATTTACTTCTTTCAGGTAATCAGTAAATATTCGCTTTCATAAGACGCAATTTTCGCGAACTTACAGGAAATCAGCGACTCTATGCCTACGAATTCCTTCCCTCCGATTACTTCAGAACATTCTAATAAAACGGATTGGCTCTTCAGTATGCTAGGCATCGACTGGGAGGTATGCGATACTCCTCAAATTTATTCGGAAACTTACAGATCATCCTCTTAGCCTTGGATCGGCGACCAAAGCTCGTCTAAGAGCTTGCACGTTTCTGGGTCTTATTCCATTGTCCATCCTGGCACAAATTTGAAGTAAGTCGAGCCTCCTGCTGACGATTTTCGTACCTAATAGAACGATTCTCTCGAAGGCTAATTTCGCTAAACACACAATATTGGTATAAACACAAGTGAGATTCTCCTTCATCGATATTGGAATCAACAACTTACGGCTTATCTGGTAGCTTTTGGCTATACGAGAGCGACGAATTCAGGTGAGCTTCCGGCCAGACGTCGCGGAACTATGCCTCCTACTTGACAACACATTACAGACCTGATCCCAATGGCATCCAAGAATTTTTAGTTGAAGAACTTCACAGTGCCGAAGCCTTAGGACAACGGGCTTGGATTTTCGGCCATATACCCCCTGGGGCGTCCGATGCACTATACGATCAGGTGAGCAGGTGAACGTATATAATCTGCAGTCCCCCATTCAACGTTCCTTTCGCAGACCAATTACTATGACCAAATAATACGCCGTTACGAGAGTACTATAGCTGCCCAATTTTTCGGTCATACGCATCGTGTATGTACCTACCGACCATTGCCGCCTGACATGACCCTCACCATCGAACTTAACGCTTTCGTGCTCAGGACCAATTCGAAGTTGGATATCGTGACTATGAGTGGCGGTCGGCTGCAAACGCCATGAGCTTCGGACTGATCGCACCTGCCCTAACTCCAACAGGTAAAGCATTCAGCCCATCGTGTGTTTCATTCCCAGACACTAACTGCGTTTGCCGCTTCCGTCACGTTGCCATTTGAAAAGAGGGCAACCCAGCATTCACCGTGTACGATGTGGACGCACATACGTACGACATCATGGATGCGAAAGTTTATTTCGGTGTGTTGCACCTCAACAAATCGCCGGCCAGCGCGCCAAACTAACTTCTCGTCGATGGAAGCGAACATGTCGGATCCATCGTACCACGTCAAACGTACGTTCGCTACAAACGCCCAAATCCTCTCTGTTCAGTGTCTTGGTCATCTCATCGGTTTCTTCTTGATACAGCGACATGGAAGCTTTTGTATAGCGCTCGTGATACCTATATGCCGCTCGTTCTCCCAAGCCTATCCGTAAATGCCAACGCTGATATCGACAGCATCCCTCTGGACGCCAAGTTCTGGCACCACCTCACCGAGGTGTTCGAGCGCAACAGCACGGCGTTCGAGCTCTACCGCAATCTAGGGGGGCGACTTCGAGATCCTCCTTACAAGCCGTGCAAGGGAAAATGCAAGGAACAAACTATCTGTGCCATCCGCTCGATGCGCGCCGAGAATAACTGCGTACGTCACTGTATCTCTTTCCTCTGTGATTCCCCGATTGAACGGACTCTCATGTGTTTTTTCTGTTCTTATTTCTCATATGATTTTAATTGGGGATCAGGCTCGGAAGACGTTGAAGGACATCATCACCCGACGGAACGTGGCTGGCAGTGATGCTTCTGCGGGCGCTTGGGACGAAGATTTGGACGAAGGGAAGTGCGAAGGCACGACGTTCCCACTCATTCTGCAACGTCTTTTACAAAGCGCTCGGGAGGAATCTTCCATAAGAGGCAATGCCCGCCCAACTGCGTCGACAGACCTGGGGGAGGGAGCCATCGATTTAGATTGAGGATGTAAAGGAAGTGCGATGGTTGCTCTGTATTGTGAGAGATGTCACTAATCTATTTCTCCTCCATCATGAGAGCCGACTCTTGTTGTGATGACTTTGACTGTGTTTGGAACTCGCCGGGGGGATTACTGAAAGCTAGCGGCGGAACAGTGGCATTGCTAAGATGAAAATGTCTGTTCAGCGTCTCTGCACCACCTCGGTTCTCGTTCTTCATCGCGAGACGTCTATGCATTGCCATTCGTTCTTCACCTCGTGCATTGGAAACACTTCGCCCAGATCTGCCTTGAGTCGCTCGATGCGGCGAGATTCAGTTTGGAGTAGTCCCCCCTCTCCTAAACGGCCTATGGAGCTCGCCATAGATAAGCTGGGAGTAGCATTCATCTTGATTGACGCCCGGGATATACCAAACCGATCTCGCCATGAGGGAACCCTGACTGACAGAAGGGCCGCGCTCACGCTTTATTGCAAGATTCTATTGAGGAGGTGCGGGAAGGGAACGAACATGAAGCAAAGAAGCCAGACAGAGAGTTTAGAAAGTCGAGGCACCACTCAAAGCGCGAGCCGCACGACTGGGCAGCCGACCTTATTACGAGAGGCGCGTCGCATGATCGAGACCCGAGCTAAAGCTAACTGAGAAAGAACAGTGAGTGTTCCGGGTTGGCGCAGGGAAGGAGGTTTTGTCATACCTACGTTTGGCCTCCGTGAGGCGATTGCCTATCTGAGTATCTCTCGCCGTGTAAGAGACGGCGAGCAGTATAAAAGAGGGTGAGTCGCCTCCTTGAGAACTCAGGAGACTCACCGTCGTTCTTCTTCTCCTTCATCTTCGTCAGTACACTCCCTTGGTACAGCCCCTCGCAAGGCCGCGACCAAGCTGGTTCTTTGAGAGAAAGTAACACAAAGTGAGTTGAAGTCCGACTCGCTGTCAGCACAGGTTACTTACGAAGTTCTCTCAGCCTTCACCGCCTCGTCGTCTTTGTCGATCCCGTCGGTGTTTACGTTTAACGTTCATATAGCACAGGATCCTCATTCGCATACCTAGCTATTGCTAAACATGGGCAAGTCGACCCCTCCCAGCTCGGACAAAACGAACTCGAATCCACCCTCTCCAACAAGATGATGGGACAGAGTACGTAGATTGCAAGAGCTAGTCCGCACGATCGCGCTGACGCCTTTGTTGCAGGCAGGACACCTACGGGCATCACTGCATGCAGTAAATATCTTGATACGACGTCGCAGTATAAGCATCTTGACGGACAGGCTTGAAATCGATAATCTGTAACAGAAACAAAGTCGAATTAGCACGAGCAAAGTACTATCGAACGCGAATGTAAATGAAATCGTTCCACTTACCCAGAACCTCAAAGAAATGCGCACGTAAAGACACCTCCGGCCTTCCAAGGAATGGGGTAAATACACCCACATGATACAACCGCAAAACTTACCACATGCGTGTATTAGTATCGCAGTTAGAGATGCGATAGCCTCTGTCAGGAGACCCGCCATAAGCGCCAGTGGCAGTATTAATGAAGTTTCTTCCCTTCGAATCGTGGAGTCAGGGGGAAAACGTCGGGACACCTCCAAGGGCACACAGAACCCTGCGAGTCGGCTCCTCTCCCATGACCCAGAACGTTGCCTGCCTCGATCCGGTCACGGTCTCCTCGCGTCGCCTGCAATTTGCACGAATAGATAGTCGTATAGCACCATCATCATCCCCCTGTTCGCTGGGCGTAAGAAGACGGATTGGTAGTAGCTGGGATGGGAGCACACATGCAAGGCTGAAATAACGAATGCCGCGCCGATCTCCCGGGTTTCTTGTTCTCACTTGCGCTCGAGGAGAGTTTTGGTGCTGGAACGTCTGCCGGAGACTTTCGAGTCATCTTTCGAGGTTCCTTGATTCAAAGATCGAGAGTGAAGACGTACAGTCATCTGCCAGCCCGAAGGCTCAAGCTTCGAGCAATAGCTCCAATCTTATTGACGAAGCCCGTCCCCATCGACTCTCGAAAAAACCACACGGCATCCCAAAGCCTCGCCATTCTTCGTCAACACCTGTCAATAAGCATTGAAACGAGGCGGCTAGGTAAACCGAAGAGAACAACGCAATAACGGGCATCAAGGCGGACTGGACACGGTAGTTCAGACTTGAGATACTCTGTCCTTATCGGATATTGTGGTATCTAAGAAAATATTCAGTCGCGGAGGAGTTCCGCGGGATACACCCAACCGAGTCATGGTCAATTGACTTACAAACGAGATCTGATTTCTTGCTGATCTTCCTGATTTGAGCGACGCATGGCGAAGCCCGTTTACCACCTATATTTTGTGCGAGGGAAACAGGACGCCGTCTGCTCTTCTCCAATAGACGATATGATATTTTAATGCAAGTTGCAACAAGGACACCGTTGAGCGCACTTCGTTTCCTCACTCACTCAAAAATGAGCCTTTAATCTCCTCGGTTATTTCCACCATTGAAACCTAAGATAGATATCAGTTACGAGAACAGAAACTGTGTTTCGACGTACAGAGAAAACAACTCCATCTCTTTCTTGCGAATGTCAATTTCCATGTCAGAAGAGACACCTCAAGCGTCCAGTCATGAACAGACCTCGCCGAGAGTGCGGAGGAGTCAACTCTGAGAGAGAGAAAGACGCTATCGTCGTCGGCCTGACGCAAGAAATTTAGGTAATTGACGGCCTCGACAGCGAGGCTCCTCGATCCCGATTCAAAACGCTCGGTTGAACAGAAAGGGGGAGACTCCATCTGGCAAGACAATGTGCAGCTCATGTGGCCGCGGGGCTTCTGGTCGGCGATCTTGCATTGAGCAGAAATGGGTCGAAAGATAACGGAGCTCGTCTAAGTTCGAAATTGCGGCGCTTGGGTTAAGCTGCTGAATGATGCAGAAACGTCACGGTTCGTGCGTTCTGGGGCCGTTGAAGAACAGATTAAGCGAAATTACGGAGGGGAATGCGATGGTTCAGTTTGTAGTGCTCACCTGTCTTTGCTCGGACCTTTCCTCGATGTCAATACGACAGACCCTCGTCCACCCCCGTCCTTCAGATCGAAGGGGAAGCCACCCAACAGGCATGGCTCTGTTATGTCGAAAAAAATGCTCTGCGAGTTGAGGAACGTGTCACCAAGACTGAATCAAGAAGGGAGTTAAGATCGAGGATGACAGTGTCTCCTGTAGATTCTACGTTCAAGTTTGCGGACAAGACTCGCTATCATAGCCCCTAGGTCAAAGAAAGCATTTTTAAAGACAACTCGCGACGAAGTAGTCTCCAACTCACCAGGCGGGTGGCGACATGAGCGTCACGGTCGCCGCTTCGAAAATCAATAGTCAACACGCTTGAGAGGCGTCAGGTTCCACTGAATAAAACCATAGATGGGGAGTTTCCTGCGGTCAAAGTGGATCTTTTGTGGGCAAGGCACGGTCCGAATGCTTCAGACGAGTCTGAGACGGCGTTTGAAGTTGCACGTTGACCTCTCGTTCCGCTCGAGTAGAGTGACTGGAGTCACACAAAGCTTGAAATCTCAACAGGGGATCTTCTCGGTTCAGAATACATTGACAGACGTCGTTGGAGATGAGTCGAAGACGAGAGGGATAATGACGTGGTTCAAATTGTTCAGTCCGTCGTGTTCCAAAGGAGTGGTCATGTCCTTCTCCTCGATCGGGAAGGCGACGCTCCTTTTCGGGATGATTGTAAAACTTCAGGCGAGTTCCCCTCAAGCTTGTCTCTGGGCCAATACGTCGACAAGGGATCTCGAGACCTTTGAGGCTCTGGGTTGCATCATCCAGTCAGTCTTAGTTGAGTAATAAGTCTCATGTCACGCAATGATTCATTTGATCAATAAACCGATTTTCCCGTTGTAACCGCGGCCACCTTCGCTCGACTCGTCGTATTTGGTACACCGCATTGCACTCAACCACCTTTTCCTCTCCGAAAAGCAAGCGTGTAGGACTGGAGCTTTGTTTTACATCACTGAGTAAATTCTTTGTCAAGACCGAGAAACCGACGGTTTCTTCGCAGCCTGCACGCCCACTCGCATCTCGAGAACGCAGAGGAAGGATCAAAAATCGTTCGTTTGATGATACCGACTGACCTAACTCACAGATATAAAATCTCTCGCCCGAACGGCCATGGAGAAATTGCGAAATTGACATCGCGGGTCAACTTCTTGAGCATCGTGACCTGGAAGTTGATGACCTCCAAAAAATAGCCCTAGATGCTGATATTGACCTGGGTAGATCAAACCCGTTCAAGAAACATCCTCGACGCGCACAACGCAAGCTTCCTGCACCTCAGCAAACAGGATAACGAACTTCAGCACAGCTCCGTCGTATACTAGTCACCAAACGGCGACACTTGCCTCATGCGTGTATTAGTATCGCAGTTAGAGGTGCGATTCCCATTCCTCCGATCAGGAGACCCGACCCGTTAGCGCCGTGTGGCGGTATTCATAGTGAAAGCCTTCGAATCGTGGGGCCGGGCCTGGAGGGAAACGGGAAGGAAGGGAAGGTAGGAGGAGGAAGGTTTCCGGGTCGCCTCCAAGCGCTCAGGCTGATTGAACTTCACCAGTCGGCTCTCTCATGACCCAGAACGTCGAGCGTCGTGGTGGGTCACAATGCGCACCTCGCGCATGCAATTGCATGAATAGTAGTCCGCCCTCGGACGAAGTAACTTAGTGCACTGGCAAGCGTGAAGCGCTCCGTCGACCCCTGTCTGCGGAGAGACTGAAGTACTGAAAGTGAGGAAGAAGATTATCAGATAACACAAACTGGAGATGTACGATATTTCTTTAGTACTTACCTCGATGACAAACTGAAGAAAAGGGGATCTTGGATGCCTTCAATGTAGCGTGCAATTGCATTACACAGTGCGTGCCGACTACCTTCCCGAACGCGATTGCTTTACTGCGTGAAGCTTGTTACCCTAGCATCGCCGAGGAACCTATAGTATCACTTCGAATCTTCGTCTACCCCTGTCGATATGTCGAGACAGCGAAACGAATTTAAGACATCGAGGTGCTCACGGAAGCATGAATGCTGGAATTCTGTGCCGAAACCTCTCAGAATGGACAAATTCACGACCTACATGACAAAGTGTTCAGCCGATCCAAACTTATCAAGGGAACACTCACTGGACGCGAGACGAGTTGGAATCTCAATCGAGGTCAAAAGTTCTGGTATGTGAACAAATACAATGCGATAAATATGAATGTGCCTCGTAATGTACATGAATAATGATAGACCAAGAAGGAAAATACAATCTACTTCGGGTTCGCACTCGAGAACTGGATATGCAATTAGCAAGAGGAAAAAGATAGAAAAAAGATAGAAGTACACACCTTCGTCACTGACTTGGTTCCCTCGGAGATGGCATGCTTGGAAAGTTCACCAGGGAGGATGAGGCGGACAGCGGTCTGGATCTCGCGTGATGAGATGGTAGACTTCTTGGAGTATGATGCGAGTTCTAATTCAAAGTTAACGACGAGCTCTATTCGAAGAGAAAGACACACTTACTGGATGCTTCAGTCGCAATGCGCTCGAAGATGTCGTTGACGAAGGAGTTGAGGATGGCCATCGCCTTGTTGGAGATACCGGTGTCGGGGTGGACCTGCTTGAGGACTATGTACAAAGTTAGAAAGAAAACCAAAGGCGAATGAGAAGACAAACGAACCCTTGTAGATGTAAGACGCGTAGGTCTCAGTGCGCCTCTTGCGCTTGAGCTTCTTCTTGTCATCGCCGCCAGTGGTCTTTGCGGTCTTGGTGGCTTTGCCTGCTTTGTCCTTGCTGGCGGTGCTGGCGGGAGCCTTGGAGGCGACGGGGGCCTTTCCTGCGGTGGATGCGGGCTTGGGTGCCATTGCTGATGAGTTGGTTGGTGGTGGTGGTGGTGGTGGTGAGTGGAAGAGTTGGACGACGACGAGGAAAAGTGGGCGACAACAGTGAGCGTGGCACCGTACTTATATCAAATTTCAAACGCGCACACGTGACCGAACCGCGGCGCGTCTTGTCGCGTTGTGCGGGCTGAACTTTAATTTGAGGCATCGCCACCGTCAGTATATATACCTCGCGCCTTCTCTGTCGCTGACCACCACATCCTCGACGCACCTCTCTTCGCATCCACCACCTTCACCACCTTTCTCTCCACCACCACCTCTCCAACTCTCAACAATGTCTGGCAAGGGCAAGTCTGGTTCCAAGTCTGGCAAGGCCTCTGGCGAAGCTGGCAAGGGTCAATCCCGCTCCTCGAAAGCCGGCCTCCAGTTCCCCGTCGGTCGTATCCACCGTCTCCTCAAACGTGGCAACTACGCGCAGCGCGTTGGTGCTGGTGCCCCAGGTGAGCTACCTTTCGTCTTCGTCTTTCTTTGCTTTCTTTCTGACGATTTGCTCTCTAGTTTACCTCGCCGCCGTCCTCGAATACCTCGCTGCTGAGATTCTTGAGCTTGCTGGCAATGCCGCTCGTGATAACAAGAAGCAGCGTATTGTTCCTCGCCATCTCCAACTCGCCATCCGAAACGATGAGGAGTGAGTCTGATTTTCATCTACCTTCTGCTTGGTACTTACCACTCTTCACAGATTGAACAAGCTCCTCGGCTCTGTCGTCATCTCGCAAGGTGGTGTCGTACCATTCATCAACCCAGAGGTGAGTTGTTTGTATGCGATTTGTGGCCCTTTACTGATGTGGCCTTCAGCTTCTCCCCAACAAATCCGCCAAGGGGAAGAAGGAGTCGCAAGAGGTGTAACTTCATTATTATCACTATCGGGCTCTCGTCTCACTCTGTATTATCTATTCATTGTATTTCTCATCGCATCTGTAATGGTAGATTTTTATTCAATCAACTATTGTTTCAATTATTCCCATTCTTCCTTGGGCCACTGGCCACTGAATCGTCTGCTGCATGAAGGCTACTAGGTAACTGTATCTAAACCGAAGGAACTCTTGGTGGCTCAAGTGAGTTGTATGATTCGTGTAATCAATCTTGTCGCTGACATTCTTTGTCCTGATAGTTGAGGAGACTTCACATCGGTTCGCATCGCGAAGAGCCAAACCACGTAAACGAGACAGAAGTCGACAACCTGAAAGTGAGTCACTCAAATCGAAGTTCGACGATGGATTGGGATCTCCTTCCACGTACAAATTCTCCCGACTTCCTTACGATCATCTTGGAGGAGCATACATTGATACAAGGTCGGAGTTCCATCTCGTCCCCGATCTTTCCGTGACGGAATGTCTCTCGTTCGTCAACTGTTTCTAGCCCAAGCCTCGATCATATGTGCTGGCAGATTCCATCCATTATTCACGTCGTATCTGCGACGGAGTATCTACAAAGACGGTATTATTCATTCGGCTGAATAGATTCATAAGTACAAGAACGACAGAATATCTTATGGTACTTGGGTAATTGGCTTTCGCATTTCCTTCTCGAACCCATCCAACGTGAAGTCACCCGAGAGCGCCGCGCCCTCAACGATGACCCTCTTCCTTCGCCCTTCGCCCTCATGCCCGTCATCTACAGTCATCGCAAAGAACTTGCGCGTCTTCTCAAAAGCTTGAGGCTCCGGCAGGTCGTTCTCAAAGCCAGTCGAGATCCGCAGGATGATGACTTGAAGCGACAGGATGCCTTCATCACCAAAGAGCCGCTTGACGAACCCAAACCCTGCGCAGATCGCCTCGAAGTCGGAGTAGGGATACATCAACCGCACTTCGATGCAGAGGTGTGTCAACGAAACGAGCTCGGCTGCGTGCGGCAGGATGAGGTTCTGAAGCGTCCCATAGTTGAGTCTGCAGAACTCAGAGATATGGAGGTGCGTGAGGAGGCGCAGGGGGCACGGGCTCAGATACTCGAGGCTGAGGTTCGTGTTCATCACGTATAGTTTTCGCAGCGCCTTGTGCTTATCGTTGTAGATGCCAATAGACCCTTGCTCGGTGCTCATATTCGATAACCAGAACGAGCGACAGACGAGTTGTTCGAGGTTCGGGCATCGTTGAGTGAGACTCTTGAGCCCGCCGGAGTACGCGGGGAAACGCGATAGGAGCCATAACTTCTTGACGTGCCGGGTCGGGAAGCGACTTGAAGGAGAGTGCAGGGCTTCGATAAACGGGAAGTAGTCGATTTCCTTCGCAAGGACGATTTCTTCATACAAGAGTGGCTCCAGCCACGCAGTGACGGTGGAACAGATGCATAGCAAGTTCGCATTGCTGCTCGATGGGTACGGTTCCAGGGCGAATTCGAAGATGAGGCGGAGGACGTCGATGGAGAGGTTCGTCCAGCATTTCTGGATTTGTGGGCAGTTCATACGCCCTTCTCCGAGTCGGCGAGTTCGCAGCGGGCGTGATTGCTGTATACCCTGGGTTGATATTGTCGCATTGGATGATGGTTCCGTTGCAATGCAGATAGAGTTTGACAGGTATTTCACGACTCGACCAGCAAAGTCGCATAGAAGAAGCGCGTTGTGTGCAAGCCACGGGGGGCGTCAGGTGAACGCAAAGATGTGCAAATCACAACTCACCCTGCCTAACGAGCTGAGATACGCGCTGCACCGCGAAACGGTTACACGGAATGAGGGAGGAAAATCTCGCCTTTGCAATTCGTTCCTTTTGTCGTGATATTCGTACATCAGACGGTATCCTCGCGAATTCGTCGTGCTGTCCTAAAGTTCTTGTCGGCTTGAGCTCTGTGTAGCGTTCCATGACGGAGAAGAAAGCGAACCTGTGAAACATTTATTGCTTCGCTGCTCCCAATTCATGTCTTCGCACAAGATAACGATGGTCCTCCGAATCGCGGAGGCATGCTGCAATACAGAAGCTTGATCAGGGCAGTGAAATAATCGCACTGCATGGATCTTTCGAATAGTTTCTGTCAACGTGGACCGTGACATCTTCAATCAATAGAGAATACTTAGTACTCACCACCTGGGCGATTCCCTCTCCCATTCACTCATAACTTGCGCCCATATCGCCTGTAGCAATGCATAGGAAAGCGATGTCTTCTTCTTCCCGTCGTATCTGCGTGTGGTCGTCGACCATCAGGATGTCGCTGCGGGGCAATGTGGACTGCCCCCACGCAGTATCCTCACGATATTCCTGCATACAATACGCTCAGCTTAATAGCAGTAAAAGCAACGCACCGACGGTCCTGGAAACACCTCTGCCATGGCGAAATTGGAGGAAGTTGGTTCAAAGCCTGAAGTCAACCCGGGAACGAAACCACGCGTGCACCTCCGCGAACCTCATTCTGCAACCGCTTCAACGTCGACCTCCACCACCCCCACGACAAACGCATTTCCGAATAGCAACAGCACCGACAACTCACAGAGCAGTTCCATTGTGTCTGCAAGCACCTCCCAGCCTCCAATCGGACAACAACAGCAGCAATGGAGTGCGGTATCTGCGACGAAACCTCCTCCTGGGTTCAAACTCGCATACGCGTACGTCCCAGATGGCACGACGCTCCCTCGAAAGCTCGATTCCGAAACGACGAACATTCTACGCGCATTTGGTACGGGAGTCTCGTTGAAAGAGAATAGGCCACCACCATTGCCGCCAAAGCCCAAAAGCGAAGCAAGCGCTCCTCAGGTTCCCAGCGCCCTCTCTGAGATGATGGCCTTGATCTCGAAGCAAATGGCGTCGAGTCTCTTTCAGTCGGAGAAGATGCTTTCGAACGCGGTGCAAGCGCCTGAAAATGGATTCTACAACATATACTGTGAAACAGCCGATAGGTTTTTAGACCTTGACTCATCGAACACGAAGGAAGGGACGTCGATCATCGCATGGCCGCACATTTTTGCGCACAATCCAGCCCAAACAGTGCGTAAAACTCATCCTTTCCTGATGTTTCCGCGTTGACAGAGAAAATATAGTGGAAGTTCGTCAGACAATCAAGAGAAGGATTTTTGTGCACCTTTCAAAATAAACACAGTGAAGGGCATTTCCACGTTGATAGGTCAATGGCAAGAGAGGTATGTACCTTCATCGTTCAATGGGAATCAACTCTTTATCGACGCATTTCATAGGGTAGCCCTCGAAGATTGGTACAGACACGCACCCCGGTGCTCTGGCAGCTTCTCCCTGTTAGTGCGAATAAATTCAAGTTCGTTTAAATAACTGCCACTCTACGTGTTGCTTCAATATGCTGACGTCTTTAATGCGTCAGGTTTTCTATGGTTTCTGACTGGGCGGATAGCTTCTCCGTCCTCACCCTCGTTGACACTGGAGATACATATAACACTGCACGTGCCAAATGTTGCTTGAATGCTGTATGCATATATGTCACTAATTGCCATGATCTACAGATACAACTACTGCCCGAGGACAGCTCGAATGAACTTCAGATATGGACGTTTACGACTCGTGGCTTGCATCACTAGCTTTGCATCTTTCAGGTGTATCTTGTCTTTTTCTTTCTCTTGCTGTATACCACCGTGTATTCTGAACACTCCGCAATATATCATAGCCATTAGTGAGTAACTCAGTACCGTCCCATGTTCTTACGTTTGACGATGTTCGAAGTACCAAGGCACGGGCGCTCGCTGGTTCTCTACCGGCGGCAATTCTATACATGTGTATCATAATCAGAAAGACAACGCCGAGAGAGACGAGCTATTCATCGGGTCCTCCTCACCGCAGTGATTGGTCACAAGCGCATCCGTCAAATCGTTCTTTCGAATCCGATCGTTTTGACGGCGGCCGAGGCAGCACCTCGACCCACAACTCTAATGCTACGATACTTTAATCCCGCACCACGCACCGTTGAACATCGATCGAGCAACTCGGACGAGCATCGTTCCTATGCAGTGAATATGCTTCATGGACAGTGCCGTATAGGTAGTATCTTGAATAATCGAGCTTTTCATTGCTAGGTACTTTTCTCGAGCTCCGAGAAGGGTGTTTAGGGTGTTTTAGGATGTTTTCGGAATTAGGTTGGTGTTCTCAAGGAACGGCGTTCGACGGGCAGCGCCATGCTCAGGGGCAGAAGTCCACAGAAAACTTCATCGTGCGCTCTTATCTCTATGACTCTCGTGGTCGCTAACCCACGTCCGCGCAGTATTAAATGCAAGGCTCTCCTAAGATGCCCCAACTCAGCTTCTCTCCCTCGTAGTGCGGTGAATGCTGCTCGCCGGCACGACAGGAGAAAAAGCCATCTGTCCTGATCGTCAGTTCGGAAGACGCGAAGTCGACAGCTTTTGCGGGATAGGACGAACGACTACCGGCTTCGGACCTCGCGTCTTTGGGGATGGCATCTGAAGAGAGAATATTTCATGTGAGTACTTCGACACTCACAAGCTGGACAGTCTTCCCCTCACGCTCAAACTAATCGACCTTCAGAGTGTTCTCGGTGCGTTTCTGCTTCTTGAGGCTCCGATATTCTTCTTATACGGAACTGCCTTGCAGTCACAACATTAACGGTTCTCGTAAGTCATTATTACTCTCTTCGTTTTTCGGGATTCAAACCATCCATGATGTAGGTTGCCGAATACCTTTCCACACTAGAAGATGAGGTAAGGACTGTTCTACCTTCCGCCTTGCAACTGCAGTATCGACACGTCATAATGTCTCTTCAATAGATTCGATATATATGGAACTCACGATTTAGTTTTCCGAAATTGCTATTCATCTTGATTCGATACCCGCCAATAATCAACACTGCTTTTGCAATCTACAGTACGTCGTTGATCTCTGAAGACTCGTAGCGATTTCGGATTTGACGTTCGCAGCTTTCATGCTTACGACAGACACAAATGCCGAGGTGAGAGGAGTTTTGCGCCTTCCCCCAACTTGCATCTAATGGTAGGAATTTTGTAGAAATGTCGCACGGAATACATGGCGATTGCGAGTACGTACCCTTCATCAGATCGAAGAAGTAGTAATTGCTGACAATACACTAGTCATATCGTTTTTCTCATTTCACTTTGCATACGGTGAGATCAGATATCTTCAATACTTCTCGATTTTGAGAACTGAATTCAAGCCAGCTGTCCTTTGCCTCAGAGCATATGCAGTCTGGGGAACGAGACTTGTGCTGGTTATTCTGGCGACTTCCTTCATCGTAAGTGCGTTCGTCGCCTACTTCTCTGCGTCGCTCAGATCGAATGCAAATGATGAAGGCCGAAATTTCGTACACGGCATACGTCAATGCCGTTTATATTTCCGGAGCTAGTGGTATGTCTGGTACATGCTTCCTTGCAAATATTTTCCTAAGAGCCCGTTCGGCTGCATTGTCGCGTGAGGAAATTTCCGCGTGCTGCCGCAATCTCGCACTTGCCAGATTGCGGCAGGATTTCCAAGAACGGGATCGGCGAAAACGCGATCACGCAGGTGTTCGGCAGCGTTTTCTGACAATCCGAAAAAGTGTCCCGAAATAATTTTTAAAATTAATGTAAATACATATTTTATATATAGAAGCACTTTATATGTCGTAAGAGAGTGTTGAATATGTGTTGTTGAAGTGTTGTGGTGTGGTGAGTGGGTTGGAGGGTGCGAGATCGGGTGCGGAAAGATTTTCGCGATTTGCAAAACTGGTCCGAC